>JAGGAV010008048.1:0-19349 GCA_017657295.1 Termitomyces sp. DKA64 | reverse complement strand
GGTATGTACAAGAAAGGAAAGAGAAACATACGACAGAATGGGTATATCGGGATTGAGGCCCGGCTTGCTTAGATAGATGCCAAGCATCACTCCAGCAGTAACTCACAATGAAGCTGACTTCAAATGACTGAGTTACAGATCTACCTACATTCACTGGCAACAAAGTACATACAATCAACTAGTCAGATAAGTTTGCAACTCATTACTTTTATCTGAGGTCATGCAGTTGTAAGTTTGTACTTACACTTGAAACATCTTGGCCACTGTCTCAGCATCAGTATGTCAAACCAAATGAATAGCAACTGTATGTGCATGCTTGCTGCTGCACTGTGAGGCTTGTGGAATTTGAGTCAAGAGTGCTCTAGGACTTCTCCAGAGTGTCCATCTTGCATTCAGTATCCAGGCCTTTATGTATAGTCATTGACACTGTAAGTTGACACAAGCTCTTAGCTGGCATCTACAGGTATCAAGGGTTATACTTTTGGAGCCAATAGATTCTGTGGGTGGGAAAGATCACACCTCAGAGATTGTAACATGGATCAGGCAATGTGAAGAGGGTGTGATTGCCTGGAGTTAATTTCATGCCTAGATCACTTGCTCATTGTCCACCACCTTTCACAACATTGTCAATATTCACTCATATACCTGCAGGTGCAATTGAGGCAACCCTGTCATCCCACACTGTGCTTGCAGGTATGTTTTTCCTCTTTCTCTTACCTTAGTACAGGTACTTACAAGTCATCTCACACTGCACTCACAGTGCTGATCAGATTATGCTTTGTCATACATTCTGCATCTAATGTGATTGTTCCTCTGCTACCAGTGCAATGGCAAGTTCCTCAAAGAACTTGCCAGAACTGCCTCCATGCACCCCAGACAGTGTTTTCTCAAGGTTTCTAGTGCCCTTCCTTTCTCTGTCTCTTCTGCCATGAGTGACACTCCCCCCACCATCTCCCTCAACATGTTGAACATGCTCAGCTTGATGGTATCCTCTCTTTCCAAAATGATGAAGCAGATCAGCAACAGACTGAATGCAGCCTCAAGCGCAGTACTCTCTATGGCACCTGCTCTGCCAGTAGTGCCCCCTACAAAGTTCATTCTGCCAATCTCAACTGCAGCAGCCCACAGTACATCATCCACTACCCCCTCTCTCTCAAAGCACACATTCCAGATGTTGGGGCAGCAGTCATCAAATTGATTATCACACACAAGTTCAGGGCAGCAGACTTGCACAAGTTGGACCCCACAAACCACAACAGGGACACTGCCTACACCTTGAATGGCTTGGCTAACCAGTTTGAGATAAGTCATTGTGCCACAGAAGAGATCAAAACCCCCTTTTCTGTCCTCATCCCCCTCAATTATTATTTCAGGATCCTCAGCTTTCACCTTCCCAAAAACAACACTGTACCCTTCATGTTCAACCAGTACATGGTGCATCTGATTGAGCTGGTTGTGGTCTTTGAGTGGTTGGCAGTCTACAACTACCACTCAATCTTTTTCAATCATCAGCATGCCGAGATGGCTGTGGGTAATTACTTAGAATGGGCTAACCCAGCATCCAATCTTTTGGACAAACAAGTCTATGATGACTGTAAACCCACCCCCTGCTGGCTGCACCCCATGAAACTCTGGCAAAGCATGCTGCAAATTCAACAAGGGTAAGTGCATGGCCACCCCTTGTCCCTGGGGTTGGCCCCACATGCTCTGCCTGTGGAGAAACAGACCATGGCAAGCATTAACACAAGGACTAGGTGCTTGGCAGGGCAAGTAGCCCAGCACCCAGTGCAAATTTTGGGTGATGCTGCACCTACTCTGGCCTTCTTCCCTCTTGATCCTCTTTTGCTGCACCTCCCTATTCCCTCTGCTCACCCTAAGACTGACCTTCATGCTAACACCTCTGTTACCAATGCTTCCCACATTACCTGCATTTTTTCCACTCTTAATGAGGATGTGTGGACTCATTTCACAATCTTGTATCTACATTAATACAAAAAATATGTTTTGGTGTCAACCTCAGCTTCTCAGGTGATTGCACCCTCAGTCAGATTTGTAACAACCTCAAAACTGCATTTGAAAACCCCACCATGACCTCAACACTTTCCAATAACCTTGTTGCACTCCTTATTCTGGCCTACATCCAACCTACAATGACTTTCCTTGACCCAACCTCCTTCCCCAAGCTTCACCCTGCACTCCCAGGGCTCCCTCCAGATCCCTGGAGATCTCCAGAGGTTATTCTCCTTTTTGGGAAACCTCCAGAACTTTCTGTATTTCCTCTTTGAGCATCTTCTGAGGGTTAGGGTTAGCTCCGGTCATCTGTACAGTTGTTCTCATGCCTCTGCTGATGTGCCACACTGAGCAGCAGGGATCCTTAGACTTGTTTTCTTTGGATTCTCCTCTGCTAGGTGATTAGTCACTGTTGTATTGTCAATTACCTTCAGTAGTATGCCCAGTAGCTCTGGTAAACCTCCAGGTGCAGATCCCATGTCCCATGCTCCTGGATGTGTATGATGGTGACTGCTCCAGCAGAGAGCATTTCCTCCAGTCCTGTCTCACCTACATTCACCTCAGCAGAGATGCCTTTAACACTGATGCATTGAACATAGCCTGGGTACTGTTGTACATGAAGACTGGGTGGGCCTCCACCTATAGACTACATGTAAGGGTGACCTCCAGGAGCAGTGGCTAAGTCACACAGCTAGCAGAGGGGAATCTGAAGTATATTAGAAAAGATAAGCAACAATGCAAAAAAAAATAGTAACTAATCACTTAGCAGAGGGGAATCCAAAGAGAACAAGTCTAAGGATCCCTGCTGCCTGGCATGGAGCATCAGTGAGTGGTGGAGGCATGGGAATGACTGTACAGATGACTGGAGCTAACCCTAACCTTAGAAAGGTGCTCAACAAGGAAGTACAACAAGTCCCAGGGGTTTCTGGAAAAGGAGAATGACCCCTAGAGATCTCTGGAGATCTGGAAAGCACCCTGGAGGTGTCAAACAAGCCTTGGGGAAGGAGAGTGGGTTGAGGAGAGTTGGTGTAGGTCAGGCATGGAGGTTGGAAATGGAAGTCCCCTGACATCACCCCCCCTCTAGCATGCAGCATCTCAATGTACAGGGTGGAAGAAGTTCTGGATTGCCTGGTCCACTGGGGAGATGGGATAGATTCCCTGGATGGCTTGGGTGTGTCTGGGTGCCTCCAGTGGAACTCCCTAACAAGTCCCAGCACATGCACATTCTCCTGGGGTTTCCAGGAGATGTCCTCAATTCTGTAGCCCTTCCACTTCACCTTGTATTGTAGCTGCCACTGGAATAGATGACTATCCAGGATCTCCTCCACCTCATACTCCTTGTTGTCATTGACCATCACTGGAGGTAGCAGGGATGCTGGGCATTGCCCCAGAATAGGGTCTGCTGGGGCTGGGATTAGCTTGACCACATTAATGTCCTGTGATCTGGGAGCCATGGTGCTGCTCTACAATCCTCCAGAAGAGCTCCAGGTTGTTGGGCATGTAGATGCAGTCCCAGAAGGTCAGGAGTCCATTGCAGAGAGCACATAAGGCCCATTTATCTGCATGGATGGATTGGTGCTGGTGGTGCATCCCAATTTCAGTGCCTGGGCTGCCTGGCCAATGAGTTCCTCCTGCTGACTATCCCAGCTTCCATGCTGGATGTCCTGGAGGATGTCTACCTCTGCTCCTTTGATGACTAGCCATTCCATGGCTCAGATTGTGAACAGTTTGGGCTGAAGAAAAATGCATTACTGTTGTTGTCCCCTCTGGTGCCATGGTCCACTCTCTGGGACAGGGCATCTGGCTTCCCCATACTCCAGCCTGGCTTGTGGTGCAGTGAGAAGTCAAAGTTGGCTAAGTAGAGAGACCACTGGGCCTGTTGGCAGTTGAGCTTCTTGGCCATCTAGAAGTACTCGAGGTTCTTGTGGTCTGTCCAAACCTTGAACTTATGCCATGCACCCTCCAGGAAATGCTGCCACTCCTTGAAGGACTGGATGATGGCCAGCATCTCCTTGTCATGGATCTCATAATTTTGCTCTACTGCATTTAGGCTCTTGGAGTAGAAGACCACTGGATGCCATTTTCCATCCTCCTGGGATTGTTGTGACAGAACAGCTCTGGTGGCAAAGTCAGAGCTGTCAGCCTCTACCCAGAAGGGAGAGTTGTCATCTGGGAAGAGGAGGATGGGTCCAGAGGTGACAGCATGCTTGAGATCATTAAAGGCTGTCCATGGGGCCCCAGCTCCAGGTGGCATCCTTCATGGTGAGGTCAAATAGAGGGTGGGCATGATGGGAGAGATCCTGGATGAACCTCTAGTAGAAGTTAGTGAAGCCTGAAAAGGCCTGCACTTCCTTCTTGTCCTTGGGCTCCAGCCACTCCACTACACCTGCTACCTTCACCAGTTCCATCTCTGCAGCTCCATGCAAGATGATCGGCCCAAGATACTCAATCCAGGTCTGCTCAAACTTGCACTTCTCTAGTTTGAGATAGAGCTGGTGAAGGTTGAGATGATGTGCATGATCCAGCAATGCTCCTCCAGTATTTTGGTGTAGATGAGGATGTTGTCAAGGTATACACACACTATGCCCTCAGCAATGAGGTCCCAGAAGATGTTGTTCATCATTGTCTGGAAGGTGGTAGGGCTGTTGGTGAGTCCAAAGAACATGATGAGAGGTTTGAACAATCCCAGTTGGTCTGGAAGGCAGCCTTCCATTTGTCTCCCTCCTGGATGTGTATGTTGTTGTAGCCCCACCAGACTGGACATCCAGTTTAGTGAAATACCATGCACCCTGGAGGTTATTGATGAGCTCAGAAATGAGGGGGAGGGGATAGCAGTTCTTCACTGTCATGGCATTAAGGACCCAGTAGTCCTGGACCAGTTGGAGAGAGCCATCTTTCTTTTTGATGAAGAAGACTGGAGAAGCCATTGGAGACTTGAAGGGGCAGATGTGACCAGACTCCAGGTTCTCTTGCAGGAAGGCATCCAGCTTGTCCTGCTCTTGGACACTAGCAGGTAGACCTTACAGCTGGTGGGCTTGGAGTCCAGCACTAATTCAATGATGTGGTCCCATTGCTTGCACTCCAGGAGCAAGTCAAATGAGGCCTTAGAGAATATGTACTTGAATGTGTGGAGGTATTGCAGCATGATGTCCTGGAATGCCCAGGGTGGAGAATTGGCAACAAAGGCCTGAGCCAGCTGTTGAGATGTGGTCTGGCCAGCCTGGATCTCTGTGATGGAGGGTGGCAAACACAGGGCAGTTGTGTAGATCTGGTCTCCAACCTCTACTGCCTTGTCTGGGAGCTCCAGGTTGCATATGCCATAGAATTCCCCCCCTAGTTCCTCCTTTGGGGTCTGTAAGGGGATGTCAGCCATGGATAGTCCTAACCAAGCCCACCACTCACAACCTGACACTCATGTCAAGAGGTGGGTGGCAAGCAAGCTGGGCAAGGGCCAGCAAGCAAGAAGCAGGCATCTAATAAGAGGCAAAGGTGGAGGGTGAGGCAGAAGGCAAGGGGCCACACTGGCTGAGCTCACAGTCATGCTAGTGAAGAAACCCAGAAGCAATGCTATTGTCCAGACTGGGGATATTCTATCCCCAGGTCCACCTTTATACTACAAGGCTACTTGATGACTAAGTACCCATGACTACTAAGCCAGAGGCCACTGACTACAACCTGTTGACTAAGCAGAGGCTGATGACTATGAACTACTGACTAATTGGGCCCAATAGTAAAAGGATCAATGATTGACAAGAATACACCATGTGCCAAGCACAGCATACCCATTAGGCCTGGGAGCCAAGATGGTGAGGAAGTAAGAAGGGGCCAGGTGGTCCAAAGGTCAGCTAGATAGAGGTGCCAATCCTGTTGGACTAAGCTAGGCAAGGGTGGGACAGTCCAGAGACCAGTCCCCTTACATCACCCCCCCCTTGAGGTCCATTGACCTGACAGACACAACTTCTGGAGGGTAGGGAATGTCACATATATGAAAGTAAAGTACATACCTCTAGATGGACACATACTTACAACCCTTGCTACCATAGTACTTATTCATGTGCTATAGATAGGATTAATACAAGACTGAGGTACTCACTCATGTGCTATAGGTTCTGGTTATAACAGGTTATGGGAGCATGGTGCTTTGTACACTTAAGTACAACTCTGCAACCAAGAGCCAAGTTTTTCTTCTCTGGCAAGAACTATTTGCCCAATATTTGTGAGCTACCAAAGGGTGCAAAGAGCAGCCTGAGTGGAGTATAGAGGGCTGAAGGAGCAGCTAGGGCTTGATGGTAGGGAGCATGGTGGTTTAAGCCAGTTTGTAGTTGTAGAGTACCATACACATAATGTAGAGGTGGCAGTGGTAGGAGGTTTGACTAACAGCTGGCCAGTAAAGAGGTAACCACAGGCAACATCAAGTGACAAGCAAGTAGTGAGCACTTAGGCAGGTGGTGGGCAAGGGGCAGGCTGTATGACAAGCAATGGAGTCAACAGTAGGTGGGGATGTGCTGGGAGTGGGAGACCAAGGGCACAAGTGGTTGTCTGACACTAGGGTAAAGGCCAACATGGCCCTGAAGACCAAGGAAGCAGCAAGCAACAAGTGGGTGGCAAGCAATTAAGCAGGCAGCAGGTGAGGGGCAAGTGGCCCAATTTGAGGGCAGGGGTGTGGAGCATGTACAGTGGCATATTAGGGCAGTAGAGTGGGGCCCACCTGGCAAGGGCAAGTAAGGAGTAGGGTTGGTGCAGCAGGCTAGAGAGGGGCACTGTGTAGGAGTCTGGACAACCTGTGAGGAGACATCAGCCATGGATAGTCCTAACCAAGCCCACCACTCACAACCTGACACTCATGTCAAGAGGTGGGTGGCAAGCAAGCTGGTCAAGGGCCAGTGAGCAAGAGGCAGGTGTCCAACAAGAGGCAAAGGTGGAGGGCAAGGCAGAAGGCAAGGGGCTGCACTGGCTGAGCTTACAGTCATGCTAGTGAAGAAACCCAGAAGCAATGCTATTGTCTGGACTGTGGACCTTCCATCCCCAGGTCTGCCTGTATACTACAAGGCTACTTGATGACTAAGTACCCATGACTACTAAGCCAGAGGCCACTGACTACAACCTATTGACTAAGCAGAGGCTGATGACTATGAACTACTGACTAATTGGGCCCAATAGTAAAAGGATCAATGATTGACAAGAATACACCATGTGCCAAGCACAGCATACTCATTAGGCTTGGGAGCCAAGACAGTGAGGGAGTAAGAAGGGGCCAGGTGGTCTGAAGGTTGGCTAGATAAAGATGCCAATCCTGTTGGACTAAGCTAGGCAAGGGTGGGATGGTCCAGAGACCAGTCCCCTTACAGGGTCCCACTGCTGCTCTGGTTGTCCTTGTAGAGGCCTTCTCTATAAGGGAATACCAGGGGCAGGGGATTCAGATGGTCTAGGTCTGCAAGGGGAATATGGCCTGTGTGGCAAGCCTTGATGGCCATATGCTCTTGAACCTCAGCCTGGCACTCTTCCTTGACCTCAGTGGTGCAAGTAGAACACCTCTGGGGGCACTGGCTCATTGTTACCTTGCCCTAGGCCCAGTCTACTTTGAGGTTGTGCTCTTGCAGCCAGGTGAAGCCAAGGATCATGTCCTGCTTGCCTAGGCTGGTGACTGTGAAAACCACATGCTTGGCATGGTTCTAGTAGCAGAGGATGAGATCTACCATGGAGCTGATGGCACCAGCTTCATTGGGTGTCCCATCAATATTGAACACCAGAATGGGTTTGGAGAGTGGCTGCACAGTCAGGCTGCAGTGCTTCATGAAATCCAAGTCCAGGAACAGTCTGGTGGCTCTACTATCCAGGAGGGCAGTGACTCCATGGATTTGCTGATTGTCTGTGCTCTCAATTTCCACATTGAGGCACAGGGAGTTTGCAGAGGGGTTCAAGGCCACTACATGCTGCTGGGGCAGTCAGCATTCTCAGGCAGGGGGGCAATGTGGGCAGAGCCTGACCAGCATCAGGGAGCCTGGCTTGGGGTCTGGAATTGGAGTTTGTATGTCTGAAGGGGAGATCAGAGGTTTGTCTGTCTTAGCATGATTGACATCAGAGAATCCAATTGCTTTTCCAACAACAGACATGTAAACCTGTTAGTACTCAGCAATGGAGGCATACATCTCATCTGTTGCTCATCTAAAAGTCCTCCTCCAGGCCTGGGAGGGGGGCACATGCACCACTCTCCTCCAGGGTCAACTCCAGTGCCAGCTCATCTGGTGGTGGAACTCTGGTGGCATCTTTTGTGGCAAGCAGTTGCAGGAGGAGCTTCTCTTGCTTGGAAGTTGAGAGGTAATGCACCTTGAGGCCCAGTGGGCAATATCACACAAAATGCCCCAGCTTTTTGCATCTCCAGCATAGCAGCAGCATGGAGAGATGCTGTCAGGCAGCATCTATGTTCATGGGAATGCCTGGTGGCAAGGGTTGTGGTGCAGTAAAGGCCAGAGCAGGAGCTGGTGCTGGGAGCATGGGAGTGGGGTGCCAGAGATTTGCCACTAGAGCATGGCAGTGAGTTGGATGTGCATGGTGTAGCTCCTGTCAGGTCTCCATGAGCTGCCACTGGTCCTGGGCCACCTTGTACCAAGAGGCAATTTGCTCATCATCTGGGCAGCCCTTGGCCAGGTTGTTGATGCACTCTATCAACATGGGGTGCAGGCTGTCCTGGAATGTGAGGCACAATTGAAGGCCATCTGGAAAGGCTGCCTGGTTGACCAATGCCCAGAAGGAATCAATGTACTCATCCAATGTCTGCCTTCCCTGCCCATACTGCTCCCTGGTGTGCAGCATTAAAGTGGCAGATTTGGCAGACTTTATCAGGAAGAACTCTGCCCATAAGTCCTTTCCAAAAGCAGCCCAATCTGCAATTGACCCAATCTTCCCTCACCCATCACATGACTGAACTCTCCACCCTTTGCCAAATTATCAAGCTCATTAAGTATATTGACTCCTTCTGGGCATTAGTAGAGCAAGCAGCCTACCCTGATGGTCTTCAACTGTGCCTCACATTCTGGGATGGCCTGCATCTGGACAACAAGCAGATTGCCTCCTGATATAAGGTGGCCTGGGATCAGTGGCAGCTCATGGAGATTTGATGGGAGCTATGCTGCATGCATCTGACCCCCCACCCCACTGGTACCCCACTCCTGTACTCCTGGCACCTGCCCCTGCTCCAGCCATCCCCACACTGCAACTCATGCTGCTAGGCATCCCCATGGATGTTGATGCTGCCCGACAGCACTGCCCTATGCTGTTACTATGCTGGAGATGCAAAAAACTGGGGCACTTTGTGTGACACTGCCCATTGGGTCTCAAGGTATGCTATCTCTCTATGGCCAAGCAGGAGGAGCTCCTCCTACAACTGTTGGCCACAAAGGTGCCACCAGAGATCCCTCACCATATGAGCTGATGCTAGAGTTGACCACAGAGAAGAGTGGCACCTTGTGCCCCCCTCCTAGGCCTGGAGGAGGATTTTTAGTCAAGTGACAGATAAGATGTATGCCTCCATCACTGGGTACTAACAGGTTGGCTTGTCTATCAATAGAAAATGAAATTGCCTCCCTTGATATTGACAACCCTAAGACAAAAGAACCTCAGTATTCCCCTCCAGATGTATAAACACCCACTCCAGACTCCAAGCTGAGCTCCCCAACTGTAAGGGGAGCACTTGACATCTGTGGAACTCCTTCCACAAGGCTAGCAAGTGCCAGTGATGAGTGAGAGTCAAGTGGGCACAGAGGCAAGCAAGAGTTGGACAAGGGACCAGCAGGGCAGATCAAGCAGTTGAATGTTGCTAGAGAGCTTACAGTTGGTTTGGTGTGTAGGCCAGAAGAACACTGCTATTGTTCAGCCTGGGGATATTCTATCCACAGGCTGCCTTTATATACTACATTGGTGGCTGTGCTATTACTAATACTGTTTAACTAATTGGGCCCCAGTATGTAATGGAGTATGACTAACAATAATCAATGCTGAGTAAGGTCCATGCATATGACTCATCAAGGCTGACTACTAGAAGACAGAAGGAGATAGGGCAGGCCAAGCAGTCATTCAGATGTGCTAAGAGTGGGCATGTCCTCAGACTAAGCTCAGAGTAGAGTTGGACATGGTCCAGAGATTGGTCCCCTAACCCTGACACTGGTTAGGCTCTGTCTGTGCCACCCTGCCTGGGAATGCCAACTGCCCTGGTGGTACATAGTAACTGCAAACCCCTCTGCAAATTCCTTGCACTTCAACATGGAGATTGAGACCACAGACACTCAGCAAATCTGCAAAGTCACCACCCTCATAGATAGCAGAGCAACAGGGCTGTTCCTCAATTTGGAGTTCATGAAATGCCACTGCCTGACCATGCAGCCACTTTCCAAGCCCATTCTGGTGTTCAATATTGATGAAACACTGAATGAATCAGGTGCCATCAACTCTGTGGTAGATCTTGTCCTCTGCTACCAGAACCATGCTGAGCATGCAGTCTTTGTTGCTGTCACCAGCCTAGGCAAGCAGGATATCAGGATATAATCCTTGGTTTCACCTGGCTCTAGGAGCACAACCCTGAAGTAGATTGGGCCTGGGGTGAGGTAACTATGAGCTGATGCTCCTGGAGGTGCATCACCTGTGCCACTGAGGTCAAGGAACAGTGCTGTGCTGAGGTTCAAGAGCATGTGGCCATTTGGGCATGCTATGCTGGCCATCTCCCCTTCACAGATCTAGACCTTCTGGACCCCCTGCCCCTGGCACTCCCCCATAGAGAGGCCCTCTATGAGGACAACCAGAGTAGTGGAGGGACTCCAGAGGAGGATCTAGGAGGAGAGTTCTGTGGCTTGCACAACCTGGAGTTCCTAGATGAAGCAGTGGAAGTTGAAGACTGGATATATGCCACCACCCTATGCTCCCCACCCTCAACTATGGGGATCTGGGCCAGCCAGACCACCTCCCAGCAGCTGGCCCAGGCCTTTGCTGCAAACTCTGCACCCCAGGAATTCTAGGACATCATGCCTCTGTATCTCCACATGTTTGAGGACATGTTCTCCAAGGCCTCTTTCAACTTGCTCCCAGAGTGCAAGGAGTGAGACTACACCATTGAATTGATGCCAGACTCCAAGCCAGCAAGCTGTAAGGTTTACCTGCTAGCACCAAAGGAGCAGGACAAGCTTGATACCTTCCTGCAGGAGAACCTGGCCTCCAGTCATATCTGCCCATCCAAATCCCCAATGTGTCAGGGGATTACCCTTTCCAACCTCTGCCCCTGACCAACACTGACTTCCCTCAACTGGATCCACTCCCCTGGGGCTTGTTTGATGTCTCCAAGGCATTCCACAGGTCCCCAGAGATCTCTGGAGACCCCTGGAACTTTCTGTGATCTCTCATCAAGTACTTTGGCTAACTCCAGTCACCTACACAGTTGTTCCCATGCCTCCACCACCTGTGTGCTGCACCAAGCAGCAGGGATCCTTAGACTTGTTCTCTTTAATTCCTCTCTGCTAGGTAATTAGTTACTGTTGTATCATCAATTACTGTTTCTGGTATACTTTGGATTCCCCTCTGCTAGCTGCATAACTTACCCACCACTCCTGGAGGTCACCCTTACAGCAGAACAAGTCTCCTAACCCTGGTCTGGAAGCTCCTCATAGCCTGCAAGGAATCTCTGAGCCCCCTATCTGTCACTTCCCCATCAGGCTTAAGCATCCACAGAATTCTATGTCTCAGCTTGCCAATCCAGACACTCCCTTGGAGGCCCTGGCACCCCAGGATGAGGCCTGGACTTGCCTGCTACACCTAGAGAACTAGGTACAATTGACCCAAACTTCCCTCACATATCATATGACCAAACTCTCCACTCTTTGCCAAACCACTGAACACATTTCCCAGTCCCTCTAGGCACTACTAGAGCACCTGACCCCTAACTCTATGCCACCCCTGGCCACAGAAACACCCCTGGCAACTCCAGCAGCCTTCCCAGCAGCTCTGGTAGCCCCCCAAGTGTGGATTTCCCATCCTGCACTCCCAGATGTATACAATGGCAACTGCTCTGGTGGAGAGCATTTCCTCCAGTCCTGCCTCATCTACATCCATCTCAGTAGGGATGCATTTGACTCATGTGCTGAGAATGGCCTGGGTACTGTCATACATAAAGATAGGATGTGCCCCCACCTACACACTACAGGTGCTTTAACATCCCAGAGGTGTTGGAAGTTTCATGGATTGGGCAGCCTTTGAAAAGGACTTCCAGGTGGAGTTTTTCCCAATTGACCCAGCCAAAACTGCTGCCTTAGTGCTATGCAACCAGGAGCAGTACAGGCAAGGGAAATGGACACTGGATGAGTATATCAATTCCTTCTGGGCACTAGTCAAGCAAGCAGCCTACCCTGACAGCCTCCAACTGTACCTCATCTTCCAGGATGGCTTGCACCCTGTCTTACTAAAATAGATTGACAACCTCACCAAGGGCTGCCTGGATGATGAGCAGATTGCCTCCTGGTATAAGGTGGCCCAGAATCAGTGGCAACTCATGGAGATTTGATGGAAGCTATGCCACATGCATCTGATTCACTGACCTGCCCCCACCACCACTCTCTGCTACCCTGCTTCTGCACTCCTGGCACCTGCCTCTGCTCCAGCCACCTCTGCACCATGACCCTTACCTCTGGGCATCCCCATGGATGTTGATGCCACCTGACAGCACTGCTCCACACAGTTACTGTGCCAGAGATGCCAGAAACCCAGGCACTTCATGCAACAATGCCCATTGGGCCTTGAGGTACACTACCTATCCACAGCAGAGCAGGAGGAGCTTCTCCTGTAGCTGTTGGCCACAAAGGATGCTGCCAGAGATTCCTCACCAGATGGGCCAGCACCAGAGTTGACCCTGGAGGAGAGTGGTGCTTGCACCCCCCTCCTGGGTCTGGAGGAGGGTTTTTAACCAAGCAACAGATGAGGTGTATGCCTCCATTGCCAAGTACTAATAGGTTTGCTTGTCTGTTGATGAAAAATGAAATTGCTTCTCTTGATATTAATGATCCTAAGACAAAGGAACCTCAGTACCCCCCTCCAGATGTACAAACACCAACTCCAGACTCCACCCTGAGTTCCCCAACACCCATTAGGCCCTGTCTGTGATGCCCTGCCTGGGAATGCCAATTGCCCTGGTGGTATGTGGAAGCCACAACCTCCTTGGCAAATTCCCTGCACCTTGACATAGAGATTGAGACCACAGACACTCAGCAGGCCTGTGAAGTCACTGCCCTCCTGGATAGCAGTGCTACAGGGCTGTTCCTGGACTTGGAGTTTGTTAAGCACCACTGCCTGACCATGCAGCCATTGTCCAAGCCCATCCCAGTGTTCAATATTGACAGAACACCCAACAAGGCTGGTGCCATCAGCTCTGTGGTCAATCTTGTCCTCCACTACAGAAACTATGCCAAGCAGGCAGTCTTTGCTGTCACCAGCCTAGACAAGCAGGACATGATCCTTGGTTTCACCTGGCTTTGGGAGCACAACCCCAAAGTAGATTGGGCCTGGGGTGAGGTAATCATGAGCCAATGCCCCCAGAGGTGCACCACCTACACCACCAAGGTCAAGGAACAGTGCTGGGCTGAGGTTTGGGAGCATGTGGCCATTTATGCTTGCTGGGCTGGCTATCTCCCCTTTGCAGATCTAGACCTCCTGGACCCCCCACCCCTGGCATTCCCCCATAGAGAGGCCCTCTATGAGGATGACTGGAGCAATGGTGGGGCCCTGGAGGAGGATCTAATAGGAGAGTTTGGCAGCTCATGCAACCAGGAGTCCCCAGATGAAGCAGTGGAAATTGGAGACTAGATATATATGCCACCACCCTATGTTCCCTGCCCTCTATCACAGAGATCTGGGCCAGCCAGACTACCTCTCAACAGCTGGCCCAGGCATTTGTGGTAAACTCCACACCTCAGGAGCTCTAGGACATTGTATCTCTATATCTCCACACATTTGAGGATGTATTCTCCAAGGCCTCCCCTGACTTGCTCCCAGAGCACAAGCAGTGGGACCATGCTATCAAATTAATACTGGACTCCAAGCCTGCAGGCTGTATGATCTACCCACCAGCACTGAAGGAGCAGAATGAGCTCAATGTCTTTCTACAGAAGAATCTGGCCTCCAGTTGCATCTGCCCCTCCAAATCCTTGATGGCCTCTCTGGTCTTCTTCATCAAGAAGAAGGACAGCTCCCTCTGACTGGCCCAGGACTACCAGGTTCTTAACACCATGACTGTGAAGAACCACTACCCCCTCCCTGTCATCTCTGAGCTCATCAACAATCTCCAGGGTGCACAGTACTTCACCAAATTGGACATCCAGTGGGGCTACAACAATGTATGCATCCAGGAGGGAGATGAATGGAAGGCTGCCTTCTGGACCAACCAGGGATTATTCAAACCTCTCATCATGTTCTTCAGACTCATCAACAGCCCCACCACCTTCCAGACAATGATGAATGACATCTTCTGAGACCTGATAGCAGAAGGCACAGTGTGCATATACCTCAACAAGATCCTCATCTACACTAAAACATTGGAGGAGCACTGCTGGGTCATGCACATTGTCTTGGAATGTCTCTGCCTTCATCAACTCTATCTCAAACTGGAGAAGTGTGAGTTTGAGCAAACATGGATTGAGTACCTCAGGTTGACTTGCATGGAGCTGTGGAGATGGATCTAGTGAGGGTGGCAGATGTTGTGGAGTGGCCAGAGCCCAAGAATAAGAAGGAAGTGCAGGCCTTCCTAGGTTTTGCTGACTTCTACCAGAGGTTCATCCAAGATTTCTCCCATCATGCCTGACCACTGTTTGACCTTACTGCAAAGGATGCCACCTGGAGTTGAGGCCCCCTGGAGCAGATGGCTTTTGACAATCTCAAGTGTGCCATCACATCTGGACCTGTCCTCCTTTTCCTGGACAATGACTCCCCCTTCTGGGTGGAAGCCAATAGCTCTGACTTTGCTACCAAAGCTGTTCTGTCACAACAATCCTGAGAGGACAGATAATGGCATCCAGTGGCCTTCTACTCTAAAAGCCTGAATGTGGTGGAGTGCAATTACAAGATCAGTCACAATGATTCCAGGAAGATAGGAAATGGCACCCAGTGGCCTTCTACTCCAGGAGGCTGAATGCAGTGGAGTGCAACTACAGAATCCATGACAAGGAGATGTTGGCCATCATCTGGTCCTTTAGGAGTGGCAGCATTTCTTGGAGGGAAGTGTGGATGGAGCTCAAGAACCTTGAGTACTTCTGGATGGCCAAGAAGCTCAATTGCCAGCAGGCTCAGTGGTCTCTCTACCTCACCAACTTTGACTTCTCATTGCATCACAAGCCAGGTCAGAGTATGCAAAAGCTGAATGCCCTGTCCCAGAGAGTGGACCATGGCACCAGGGGAGATGACAACAGTAACATCATGCTCCTCCAACCCAAGTTGTTCACCATCTCAGCCATGGAAGGTCTAGCCTTTGAGGGAGTGGAGGTGGAGATTTTCCAGGACATTCAGTGTGAAAACTGGGATGATCTGCAGGAGGGATTCATTGCTCAGGCAGTCAGGGTGCTCAAATCTGGATGCACCACCAGAGCCAAGTCCATCCATGCAGACAAGTGGGCCCTCCAAGACAGACTCCTGACCTTCTGGGACCACATCTACATGCCCAACAACCCAGAGCTATGCTGGAGGATTGTAGAGCAGCACCACAACTTCCAGATTGTGGAACACCCTGGCTGATGGAAAATGTTGGAGCTAGTGTCCCAGAACTATTGGTGGCCCCAGATGTCCTGGTATATTGGGTCCTACACTAGTACATGCAATCTCTGCCCTCTGGACCAAGCCCCAGCATCACCTCCCCTCTGGATAGCTCCACCTGCTACCCATCCCCACAGAACAATGGAGTGTCACCTCAGTGGATTTCATTGTAGAGCTTCCTGATGCTCATGGTTATGATGCCATCATGCTAGTAGTGGACCTCTGTGGCAAGCAGGCACACTTTGTTCCTACTCACACCACTTGCTCCACCATGGGGGCTGCTAACCTGTACCAGAAGAATGTCTAGAAGCTCCACAGCCTCTGATGCATACATGTCCAACCAGGGTCCACATTTCATGGCAGACTTCACCTGGGAGCTCTATGGACTACTTAATGTGAAGCTTCACACCTCCACCACCTACCACCCACAGTCTGACAGCCAGACTGAACATGTGAACCAGGAACTTAAGCAATACCTCTGACTCTTCTGCAATGAGCACCAGGACAACTGGGATGCATTCCTCCCCAATGCTGAGTTCCAGTACAATAACTATGTCCATGCAGCCACTCAAGTTTCACCCTTCTTCCTGGACACTGGACATCACCTGCACATGGGCTTCAAACCCTGGGCCCAACCTTCAGAGAATGAAGCTGTGAACAAGTTTGTGGACCAGATGAAGATTGCATAGGAGGAAGCCCAGGCAGCTTTGGCAAAAGCAAAGGATGACATGGCACAATTATGACTGTGGAAGGACCCTGACACCCAAATACCAGCCCAGAGATTGAGTTTACTTGGATGCCTCCAATATTACAACCACCTGACCATCAAAAAAGCTCTTGCACTGACTATTGGGACCCTTCATGGTGGAATGACAGGTAGGATCCTTAGCTTATTGACTCCAGCTCCTGCCAGAATGTGCTAGCTTCATCTAGTATTTAATGTGGTCAGACTAACACCAGCCCCAGTGGACCCTATCTCAGGGCAACACCCAGCACCCCCACCACCCCCAGTGGTGGTCAACAACAATGAGGAGGATGAGGTGGAGGAGATCTTGGATAGTCACCTATTCTGGCAGCAGCTACAGTACAAGGTGAAGTGGAAGGGCTATGGAATTGAGGACATCTCCTGGGAACTCCAGAAAAATGTGCACATACCCAGACTCATTAGGGAGTTCCATTGCAGGCACCTTGATGTACCCCAAGCCATCCAAGGGATCTATCCTATCTCACCAGTGGACCAGGCAATCCAGAACTTCTTCTACCCCACACATTGAGATGCTGCACACTAGAGGGGGGGTGATGTCAGTAGACTTCCATTTCAGACCTCCATGCCTGACCTGAGCCAACTCTCCTTGACTCACTCCCACTCCCTGAGGCTCATTCAATGACTCTGGGACATTCTCCAGATCTCTGGGGATCTATGGAGGCTGTCCTCCCTTTTGGAAAAACCCTCAGAACTTGTTGTGATCCCTTGTTGAGCACTTTCAGTTAACCCTGGATGCCTATACAGTCATTCCCATGCCTCTGCTGTCCACTGATGCACTACACCAAGAAGTGGGGATCCTTAGACTTGTTCTCTTCAGATTCCCCTCTGCTAGGTGATTAGTTACTGTTGGATTGTTGACCACTGTTTCTAATATACTTCAGATTCCCCTCTGCTAGCTGCATGACTTAGCCATCACTCCCATAGGTTGCCCTTACAGTTCTGCTCTAAGAATGGCCCTTATGCACAACAGCACAATGATAACACAATCAAAGATATTACACTGCTGCCTGACCATCCACAAAGATGTCACAAAGGCAAAATATAGGTCAAAAATTGACCTAACAGATGTATATGAGCAAGTCCACATTTGGGATTGGGAGGAGGATATACCCAAAAAGTTTTCCTTGTCCTTGATGGGGATGTTTGTGAGTAGCATCATGCAGATAGGCAATTATAATGCCCCAGCTATGTTTCAGAGGTTAATGACCTCTATATTCCAAAATGTAATTGGAAAGTTCATGCATGCATACTTGGATGATATATTCATCCTTTCTAACTCTATAGAGGAGCATAAACAACATTTAAGGGTTGTGTTTTTGAACAACTCCAAAAAGCAAGTCTGTATCTCAAGTGGAAGAAATGTGACAGCATATAATCAATGCCCAGGGTATTCACCCAGACTCTGATAAACTCAATAGGACTTGAGAGTGGCAAATGCTGCACAACTATAATGACAGACAATGGTTCATGGGGCTAGTTAACTATATTGGTAATTTCTTACTAGATATAATGGCATATACTGGTCCTCTTATGGCCATGACCCAGAATGGGTCCCCATTTCATTGAAGGCCACTGTACCAGTGGTGTTTCAAAATGATTAAGCAGATCAGTGCTAAGATGCCAATCATTTGACCCATTAATCCATGTCTCAATGAGCCTATTGTCAGGGGACCTCCATTTCCAACCTCCATGCCCAACCTATGCCAACTCTCCTTAACCCACTCCCATCCCCCAAGGCTCATTCAACACCTCCAGAGTGCTCTCCAGATCCCTGGAAATCTCTGGGGGTCATTCTCCCTTTCTGGAAACCCCCATTCTGGAAACCCCCAGAACTTGCTATAATTCTTTGTTGAGCCCTTGCTGACAGCTCCAGTAGTCCTCTGACAGCTCTGGTAAGCCCCCAAGGACAGATCCCCCATCCTGCACTCCCAGACATATATGATGGTGATTGCTCTAGTGGAGAATGTTTCCTCCAGTCCTGTATCACCTATATTCACCTCAGCAAAGACACCTTCAACTCTGTTGCACTGAAGATAGCTTGGGTACTGTCATACATGAAGACTGGGTGTGCCTCCACCTATGTGCTATAAGTGTTTTGATGCCCTGGAAGTGTTGGAAGGTTTGCAGATGAGGCTGTGGCTAAGTCATACAACTGGCAGAGGGAGATCCAAAGTCTATTCAGTATTGTACAAGGGTCTATAGACATAACTACTCACCTGGCAGAGGGAGATCCAAAGAAAACAAGTCTAAGGAGCTCCCTGGCCAGGTGTGATGCTTCAGGAAAACTTCTAACCCTAACCCAAAGTTGCAAACTCCGGAAATTGCCATAACTCCAGAGATGGTACCAAAGATGGAAATCCATTGTAAATGGCCTCAATCTCTGGACTCATGGCACATGACCATGTGAAAGTATAACCAAAGGATAGCCCATGGTTGAAAGTATTTGTCACTAGAACATGGGAGGATGGCAATGAAGGTTCAGGCTTGAAACAGACAAAACAAACCAGAGGGTCCAGAATGAGCAGTCCCCTGACATCACCCCCCCTCTAGTGTGTGGTGTCTTGATGTACTAGGTAGAAAAAGTTATGGACTGCCTGATCAACTGCTGAGATAGGGTAGATGCCTCAAATTGCCTTTGGTGCATTGGGGTACCTGTGGTAAAAGTCCCAAATCAACACTGGTGCATGTACACTGGCCTGTGGTTCCCAAGAGATGTCCTCAATGCCATACCCCTTCCACTTCACCTTGAACTGTAGCTTTCCCCAGAACATCCTGCTATCCAGAATTTCCTCCACCT
>JAGGAV010008047.1:0-19419 GCA_017657295.1 Termitomyces sp. DKA64 | reverse complement strand
GTTGGGACGGGGAAGGGAAATAATACCCCCCCCCCCCCCAACAATTAAAAATCACTCCCCAGACCGTGGGGGGGGGGGGGGCACAGACACCACTCTTCTTCAGGGTCAACTCCAGTGCTGGCCTATCTGGTGAGGGATCTCTGGCAGCATCCTTTGCAGCCAACAGCTGCAGGAGAAGCTCCTCCTGCTCTGCTGTGGATACATAGTGTACCTCAAGGCCCAACAAGCATTGCCATGCAAAGTGCCTGGGTTTCTGGCATCTCCAGCACAGTAACAGCATGGAGTGGTGCTGTGCAGTGGTGTCAACATCCATGGGGATGCTTGGAGGTAAGGGTTGCAGCACAGAGATGGCCAGAGCAGAGGCAGGTGCTGGGAGTGCAGGGGCAGGATAGCAGAGAGTGGTGGCAGGGCCAGGTCAGTGAGTTGGATGCATGTGGCATAGCTCCCATAAAATCTCCATGAGTTGTCACTGATCTCAGGCCACCTTATACCAGGAGGCAATCTGCTCATTGTCTGGGCAGCCCTTGGTGAGGTTGTCAATGTGTTCCAGTAAGGCAGTGTGCAAGCCATCCTGGAAGGTGAGGCACAGTTGGAGGCTGTTGGGGTAGGCTGCCTGCTTGACAAGTACTTGGAAGGAATCAATATACTTGTCCAACATCTGTTTCTCTTGCCTGTACTGCTCCTGGTCATGTAGTGCTAAGGTGGCAGTTTTAGCTGGGTCAATTGGGAAAAACTCTGCCCAGAAGTCCTTTGAAAAGGCTGCCCAGTCCACAAAACTTCCAACACTTCCAGGGCATCAAGACACCTGTAGTGTGTAGGTGGAGGCATGTTCCATCTTCATGTATGACAGTATCCAGGCTATTCTCAGCAGTGTGTCCCTACTGAGATGGATGTAGATGAGGCAGGACTGGAGGAAACACTCTCTGCTGGAGCAGTTGCCATCATATGTGTCTGGGAGTGCAGGACAGGGAATCTGCACTTGAGGGCTACTGGAGCTGCTAGGACAGCTGCTGGAGTTGCCAGGGGTGTTTCTGCAGCTGGGGATGGCATGAAGGTAGAGGTCAGGCACTCTAGTAGTGCCTGGAGGGACTGGAAAAAGTGTTTGGTGGTTTGGCAAAGGGTGGAGAGTTTGGTCATGTGATGAGTGAGGGAAGTTTGGGTCATTTGCACCTGGTTCTCTAGATGTAGCAGGTGAGTCCAGGCCTTGTCCTGGGGTGCTGGGGCCTCCAAGGGAGTGTCTGGATTGGCAAGCTGAGACATAGAATTCTATGGGTGCTTGAGCCTGGTGGGGAAGTGATAGATAGAGGGCCTGGAAATTCCATGTAGGCTATGAGGGGCTTCCAGACCAGGATTTTTAAGACTTGTTCTTCTGTAAAGGCAACCTCCAGGGGCAATGGCTAAGTTATGCAGCTAGCAGAGGGGAATCCAAAGTATATTAGAACTATAATTGATGATACAAATGGTAAACTAATCACCTAGCAGAGGGGAATCTGAAGAGAACAAGTCTAAGGATCCCTGCTGCTTGGTGCAGCACATCAGCAGGTGGCAGAGGCATGGGAACAACTGTGTAGGTGACCAGAGTTAGCTGATGTACTCAATGAGGGATCATAAAAAGTTCTGGGAGTCTCCAGAGATCTCCAGGGATCTGTAGAATGCCCAGGAGACATTAAACAAGCCCTGGAGGAGTGGAACTGGTCAAGGGGAGTCAGTGTTGGTCAGGGGTGGAGGTTGGAAAGGGAGGTTGGAAAGGGTAGTCTCCTGACAGGCCTTGTCTGAGGGAAAAGCAGGGTGTGGGGTTAGCAGACATCATGGGGGTGAGGGTTCAATTGTTGTTGGTTGCTCCAGGCTGCCAGCCAGGGTTGCCAGAGGGGTTCTAGTTGTTCTGTAGGCCTTGGCTTTTGCTCTGGTCTTCCCAATAGTCCTGGTCTAAGATTGAGACAGATGAGATCAGGAAACAGTAAGATTGCACAAGACAATACAGAACAAAGAGACAGAGACATAAGAGACAAACAGACATGGTAATGTAGTTAATATCAAGGCTACCATAACTAATGCTACTCTACAGTTTAAGTACCTGCAGGGGAACTCATCCAGTACTGCAGGTCTAAGGCCAGACCATGTGGAGTGAGTCTTGGGTGTGATGGTGCAAGGCATTCCAAGACTGGTAGTCAGGTGTCAGTAGTGTTTGATGCATCTCCATGATGCATGCCAAAGGAGGGTGGAGGGGGTCAATCACTCAGGGAGAGTCAGGGGAATCATGGAGTCTGCCAGGGGAGTGTTGGGGATCTCTGGAGAAGCATTGGGGTGTGCCAGAGTGGGTGCTAAAGGTAGGGGAGGGTCATAGGGGTTGGGGGAGGAGGGGGATGTGCTCTGGGCTTGCTGGGTTTGGTTGGGGGAAGTCTGGAGGCAAGGTGGGGGTCCAGGGATGGTTCATGGGTGTGATGCCATATCCCACCCCTTATTACTTCATATTATATTGTACATACTTGAAGTGAATCTGTGGACAGATTTATGGGGGGAGTATGTAACAGACACCCCCATTACACTTACTTCACTTACCAACAATTAGTATAGTAGAATACTCTCATGGTAGCATCACCTGATGCTACCTATAAATATCAATTATATACTTATGTAAGGCAGTGCCTTACTTCATACTTCATAGACAGACTATTCATTGGTTTTGTGTTACAGAGTGTGAACTATGCACTGCATGACCCATAATGGAAATGTTACAATACTGCTCCTGGTCATGTAGTGCTAGGGAAGTGGTTTTGGCAGGGTCAATCAGGAAGAACTCCACCTGGAAGTCCTTTTCAAAGGTGGCCCAATCTGCAAAGCTTCCAACACCTCTAGGGCAAAAAAACACCTGTAGCACATAGGTGGAGGCACACCCAGTCTTCATGTATGACAATACCCAAGCTATCTTCAGTGCATCAGAGTTGAAGGCATCTCTGCTGAGGTGAATATAAGTGATACAGGACTGGAGGAAATGCTCTCCACTGGGGCAGTCACCATCATACATGTTCAGGAGCATGGGATGGGGGATCTACACTCAGGGGTTTACTGGAGCTGCCAGAAGAACTACTGGAGCTCCCAGGGGTGGTTCCACTGCCAGGAAGGGTGCAGAGGTAGGGGGCAGGCACTCTAGTAGTGCCTGAAGGGATTGGGAAAAATGAGCTTGGTGGTTTGGTGAAGGGTGGAGAGTTTGGTCATATAATGGATGAGGGAAGATTGGGTCACTTGCACCTGGCTCTCTAGGTATAGCAGGCAAGTCCAGGCCTCATCTTGAGGGGCTGGGGCCTCCAAGGGAGTGTCTGGGTTGGCAAGCTGAGACATAGAATTCTGCAGGTGCTTAAGCCTGGTCAGGAAGCAACAGATAGGGGGCCCGGGGACTCTGTGCAGGCTATGAGGGTCTTCCAGACCAGGATTCAGAGGCTTGTTCTGCTGTAAGGGCAACCTCCAGGAGTGACAGCTAAATCACACAGCTAGCAGAGGGAAATCCAAAGTAAATCAGACAGGTAACCAACAATACAAATAGTACTAATCACCTAGCAGAGGGGAATCCAAAGAGAACAAGTCTAAGGATCCCCACTGCTCAGTGCAGCACATCAGTTGGTGGCAGAGGCATGGGAACAACTGTACAGATGACTGGAGCTAACCCCAGCCTCAGAAAAGTGTTCAACAAGGGATTACAGCAAGTTCTGAGGGTTTCTGGAAAAGGAGAATAACTCCCAGAGATCTCCAGGGATCTGGAGAGCACCCCAGAGGTGTTGAACAAGCCTTGGGGAAGGGGAATGGGTCAAGGAGAGTTAGCATAGGTTGGGCATGGAGGTTGGAAATGAAGTCCCCTGACAGGCATTAGGAAGCCTTAGACTTGTTCTCTTTCAATCTCCCTCTGCCTGGTGAGTAGCTGAGCTCTACAACTTCTTGTAGATGCTGAATAGACTTTGTATCTCCTTGTGATTGAGCCACAGCCTACAGAGGTTGCCCTTACAGAATGTAGACTAGCTGCCATGGATGAAGGGCACTCAATTGCCACTTCCCAAACTGCTCCTCAGCATAGTAAGGCTCTGGTAGCTGAGTGCTCTGCCCCTTCAGGCTGATCTAAGCCTGCTGAGCCTACCAAAACCTTACTACACCCCCCTCTTGCATTCCTCAACAAGTAGCATGCTCTACTACTAATGTTCCTCTAACCATCCCCCTTGCTTGGGATCTCCCTTCTACAAATAGCAAAACCCCCTGTTACAAATGCACTCTGGAGCTTCCCAACTCTCTTGTACCACATGTTGTCAGGCATCAGGGGCAGGGCCTCAAACAAGCCCATGATCTATCTGGTACTTGGCTGGCTGCTTTTACAGTTGGTCTGGCTGGGGATGATGGATGCCAGTTTGTCACTATCCAGGGCACTTGATGAGCAGATTGGTGAAGTCCTTATGGTCTTTGGAAAGTGTATTGCCAAATGGCATGTGTGTGTACTGCAGAAGCAGTGCTCAGGCAATTCTATGCTAGCAGTTCTTAAGATCCTATATTGTCTACCCCTCAACCCTCTACCCAGCAGCTCCAACCTCACTTCCTCCCTACTCCATCACCTGCCATTGCTCCCTCTGTGATAGTAATGCTTGTTGCTGCTACCCCTTCTACTGGGAGCATGACCACTGCATCTAATGCAGCAACTTTATCACTTTGTAATCAGAGCCCAATGAAACTGGTGGCTTGGACAGTATGGCTAATGCTGTGCCTGAGCAGTGGAACAACATAGTGGATGTTAATGAAGCTCCAATATCACAGATGAACAAGAGGGATAGGTGAAGTAATGTAAGTAGTTTGCAGATCTATGTATATACTAGGCAGGGAAACCTGCCCATAAACTGTGACTGGCATGCTGGGTTATGAACCAGCATCAATGCAAAAGACCTACTGTAAGGCCAGTTGTAAGGGGACCTATCCAAGTCAGACCCCATTCTTGTTTCCCTTGTTCTGAGCTGTCCTTGCATCCCCACCCTTCCATCTTATGGTGACAAGTACTTTCAAACTAGGGCTATCCAATGGAGTGGCTATACCCCAGGAGGCTGGAGATTGAGGCCAATCAAGATGAAGTTCCACTTTTGGGGTTGGACTCCAGACTTAGTGTTAGGTAGTGTTTTTATTAGAAGCTCTAAAGTCAATCTTCCAAACACTGGCATTGGGAATTCTCAGACTTGTTCTCTTTGGATCTCCCTTTGCCAGGTGAGTAGTTAGACCTCTAGGACTTCTCATAGTGATTGAATATACTTTGGATCTGCCTCTGCTGTGTGACTGAGCCACAGCCTCCAGAGGTTGCCCTTACACCAGTGGTACTACTACATATTCTGATAACATAGGGGTACTTGTTTTTCTGCTCTAGTGCTGCCTTGGTAGTGAGATGATGAATCCCACCCTGTACTCCCTTTGGCCAAGTATTTGTGGACAGTCTCAAAGTGGAGCATGTAACAGAGTGTCCTCAGGACCTGCCAAGCCTCATCTTAAAGTCTTCAGGACCTTAGACAAATTGCTAACTATGATTCACCCACCATGTTGTCTCCTCCCTCATCAAGACATCCAATAGACCACATAGAGGCACACATAAGTATTGTGTCTCACAATATAGTGGAGCAAGATTTGTAACATACACTATAGGACCAGTGATGTCCACTGCACTGGAATGGAGGCCCCACAATGTAATGTATCATGCATGGCTGCTGAAGAGTGAAAAACTGCAGAAGAGTGACCTGCCAGCAGAGCTGATTGGAAATTGATAACAGCTGTGTTATACACATACTATTTCTAAGACAGCATTCCAAGATGACATGAGTGGAACAGCTCTCAAAAATCAAGGATAAGCTATAAGTAATGCTGGATCCAGTCAAAAATCAGCTGATGGAACATGGATGGAACAGCTCTAAACAATTATTATTCCCATTTATACATGTACTATTTCCAAGACAACATGGGTGGAACAGCTTTCAAAGATCAATGATAAGCTATAAGTAATAGCCCATGGTAAAGCTAGTCTAGAGTGACCCATGCCAGATCTGGTAGGAAATCTGCCAATGGAACATGCAAACTCTGCCAAGAATATCTTTAACAACACAATGTAATTGGTTCATGGCTCTGTCTTTGACACAACATTGTGAGGATCTGCTATGCTGCAGTTGCATGTTACAACACAAATCAGCCTCTGCTACAACATATGACACATGCATTTGTTATGCCCCACCCTGAATAGTGTCCTCAAGGAACACTTACAAGATCTAGTAATTTATGCCACTACATTTTGGGGTTTACCTGTCTTAAGCAGCACTGTGTGGTGCTGCCTATTTAATTGTACATGTCACTTAATGGTAAAGCAATGCCTTACTAGCATACTTGTAGTCACAACTTGTACACTGGTTTTGACTTGAATGTTCATGTAATTGACATGTGGTTATTTGTGAATTGCTTCATCCTCTGATCTTATATGGCTACTTCAAACCCATCTATAGAGGAGAACTAGGGTTTCAAGTCTGCAAAATTGTCGGCTGTGTTGATGGCATTTGTAAACCAGGAGTATGAAGGCAAATGTAGAGTTCCCAACTATCATCCCATTGGGAAGATGGTGGTACCAGATGGAGTTGACAAGATATTCAATAGACAGCTAGACAAAGTAAGAAAGTTGAGATTTTAAGAATATGGAGGTGAGCAGCACGGGAAGGCAGCCAAATATTACTAGGTATCAGAAACAAAACAAAATCAGCATTTATACGGATATGCCATAATATTGGTGTGGATCATTTCGACTGTCTTTTATTCATTGTTGATTCTTGAAATCGAGCTCATTGTCTGGAGGCTATGCACAAAATGACCAGTCAGCTTTTCCTCTGTGAAAGGAAAGCAGTAGCCTGCAAGGAAGAACATTGTTTGAGGTGATTGGTTGTTTGGCCCACGATGTCAGGACTTGTGTTTTATGTAAGATGTGGGAGGAAATGGTCAATCGGATCGCGTTGCAATCCTCGGGACGGGATGGAGTTGGCGTGGGGTGATTGGGCAAAGAAGCGAGTGTAGCGCGCATCCTCGGTCTGCTGACGTTCGCTGGCTTCTTTTTTCGCGTCACGAGTGGTGAAGTGACGGGGTGTTCCCGGGCTGTGGAGATGATGACTGTGGGCTAGAACGCGGGGCCTCACGCGCAGGATTGGACGGACAGGAAGTGCTGGGGGAGAAGGATGACAGGGGAAGCGTGATCGGTACGCCACAGAACGACGATCAGTCCTCGGACGTCATCTGAAGTGGGTCCGCGGGTGTATAAAAGCGGACTGGGATTGGACGGGCTGGCCACGCGTCACCTTCTATTACTATCATGTCCGAGTCGCCGCTGCTTCTGCCTCCCCTCCCCGACTCCCCCGAGAGCACCGCCAGCACGCCCGTCGACGTCGACGACGACGACGACGACGACTCGTCTGACGTCGAGATCTATCTCCACGAGCCCGAGCTGTCGTCGTCGTTTGTCTGTGCCCCTCCCCCGCCCTCGTCCCCGCCGCTGCCCCCCGCCCCCGCCCAGCACACAATCCCCCTGCCCCTCCTGTCCAGTCCCGCGTCGTCCACGACGTCCCACCTCATCTTCCAGGCAAATCCCACCCTCGCCCCGCCCCATCCAGACACAAAGCCTGACATATCCGGCAAAACCCCCAACGTATACATCAACGGGCTCCCCCCGCACTTTCCCGAAGACCAGCTCTATGCCCTCGCCGCCCCCTTTGGCCCCGTAAGGAGCGTAAGAACCTTCACGAGGCACGTCAGAGACAGCGAGAGCGGCTATGGCTTTGTCCTGTAACTATCTTTTTTTTCTCTCTATTCTATTCGCTTTACGTACCACACAGATTCGAAACCGTAGACGCCGCGGAGAAATGTATAGCCTCCCTGAGGAGATATCGTAATTTACATCCTACTTTCTCCAAGGTAACGTCCCTCCTTGTCCCTTCCCGCCCACCCAACTAACCCCAGCCCCACAGCAAGCCCACAAAATCCCAGGCATGCGCCCTCACCCCCCGCTCGATATCCATCTCGGTGCACTGCACACGACCGAGTGGGACGCGTCTCTGGACGAAGAAGACGCCGCCGCCGCCGCTGCGGGTCCTCCCGACGGACCGCTTTTGGGTTTAGGCCCAGGCGGGGATGCTGGTATTGATTTTGCCCCTGGTCCACGTGACGCACAAGGTGGAAAGGTGGCGCTCACACCACCGCCAACGGCGGGAGCAGCGGGCGCAGGAAGCGCCGCGTTCAAAGCCAAGATGGAGAGTCTGCATGATAAGAGTAGTACGAATTTGTATATGGAGGGGTGGGTCCTTTTTCTTCCTTTTTTTCCGGGTATATGCGACGGACGTAATGCTGATGATGATCGATCGTACTAGGTTACCGCTCAGCATCGACGAGCAGGTACGTTTTTTCTTTTACTTTATGATGCGATGCCATTTTGATGGGACCAGACACTCGCTGCACTCGTATCCCCACACCGAATAAGCAGTTCCAGGTTCTTCCAAACGAGACTAAGCAATCCACCGAGAATTATCGCGTTTGTCAGGTATGTGTGGTCACCCCGCCACCATTCGTAAGTGACATTGTAGCTGAACACTCGCACAAATCAGATTCGAGACCCGCGCGGGCGCAGAAGAGATTATTGAACGCCTGCATGGGCGTATGGTCCGTGGGTGGAACGATGCTGGCAGCAGGATCAGTGTCAGGTTTGCGGATACGGCTGAGCAGAGAGAGTTGAGGGTATGTGTGTGTTTCCCTTCACCTTTTTTTTCTTTCCCCTTTGGTTCTGGTTATTTGGACTATTTCTTTTTTCTGTGGCGTACATTTGTTGTTTGTTTGCGTTATAGCCCTGCCCCCCTACTTACGATCATGACCACGACAGAGAACCGAACGCATGGCGCGCGAAGGCGAAGAGAGCCCGGCGAGGCTTACCATCGCACAGGCCGCGCTACTCAATCTTCACGGACAAGATCTACATGTGTCCGCGCCTCCTCCTCTTCCTCCTCCATCCGTGTCTCCCGCCGTACATTCGCACTCACACTCGCACTCGTCGCTCCCGCCAGCGCCACCGCCGCAGGCCAGCCGTGTGCCGACGCCACGCCAGGTGATACCCGAGTACCGATCGGCAAGATACGCGCACGTGCACCACGCACATGCGCAGAGGGCCCACGCGCATACCCCGCCGTTTGCGGTGGATTATTCGCTTGTGCCGGCATCGGCAGGCGGGGTGTATTCTCCGCACGCCCCACAGAGTCCGTACCGCGCACAAGCACATCATGCGGAGCTGGAGCCTGGGGCGATGGACCCGGCGATGGTAGCGCTGCTCGATTCGCTTAACAATGCGCATGCGAATCAGTTCTCGAGTAATAGGCATATGGGGCGTGGGGAGTATGAGTATGAGTATGCGTTCGAGGACGGGTATGGGCATGGGCATCCCCGCCATACGTGTGAGGATGGGTATGGGTATGGTGCTGAAGTTGGGTATGGGAATGCGTTTGAGAGGCCGAGATCGAGGGGTGTTGCGCATCTTCAGGCACACCATGCGTACCATCAGCAGCAGCAGCCGACGTATGCGTACCAGGTACAGGGGCAGGGACAGAGTAGGCCTGCGAGTGTGAGAGCTGCTGCTAGTGGTGGTGGGTATACTGCGACTGAGGAGTTTATCATGCGCGCGCATGCGGATTCGGTTGCGGCGCGACAACAACAGCAACAGCAGCAGCAGCAGGGTCAGCAGTATTCCACCAGTCCACAGGTGCACCACCAGCAGTACCAGACCCAGAGCCAGCTCCGACGTCGCCCTGCACCGCCCCCGCTTGATCTTGTACCGAATCCGAATAATATGCATGTCATGCGGAAGAGGGATAGCGAGTCGGGTACTGGGGAGGCGTTCGTTGTTGGTGCGCGGGCGTATAAGCCTGGGTACTCGCCTGCGTTGGGTGCTGTGCCGCTTGTTGGGGAGGACGAGTTCCATGCGGGCACCAGCGGTGCGCCGGCGAAGCATGGTCATCAGCAACATCACCATCGGATTCACTCCGCACGATTGGGGCAGGTCGAGAAGCTACAGCAGCAGCAGAACGCGAACATGGACATGAACACGAACATGCACACGAACACGAACACGCACATGGATACGAACACGAGCCCGCTTTTGAACACGAACACGAACACGAACCAGCAGCAGCAGCAGCAGCAGCAGCAGCATTCAAATCAGACTCCGATTTCTTTGAATCAGCATAATCATAGTCATAGCCATAACTACCAGCAAGCGCATCTACGGTCTTCGACGCTCCCGCATCGTGCGGCCCCGGCGGCTACGCATGCGGCGAGACACTATCAGCACAATAGTATGAGTATCGCTACCACCACCTCCGGCTCGCTTTCGAATCAGCTTTTGTTCGGCAGTAATAATAACAACAGTAACAGCATCGCCGTCGCCAGCAACAACAACAATAACAATAACAGCAACAGCAACCAGAGCTATAGATCGAACTTAAACAGTCCCACGACACAGGCGCAGACGCAGACGCAGACGCAGACGCAGACGTTGTACGATAGTGATGTGGCGCATGAGGATGTAAAGAGTCCGGGTGCGGTGGCGCCGCCGCCGTTGAGGTATCATCATCCGAATCATCATCATCATCATCATCAGAATAACAACCACGGCCATGGGCATGGGAGGACGCATTCGCAGTCTCGTGCACATGTTCACGGTCATGGCCACGCGCATAGTTTCAGCCAGCATGGGCATCAGCATCAGCATCAGAACTCGTCGAACGAGCATAAGAATGCGAATCAGCAGCAGTACGTCGACTCGCCGACGACGAGTGCGGACTCGCCGTCGCTGGTGTCGCCTGCGCTTACGTATTCGCGAGATACGCCGTCGACGCTGAGTCCTGCGACGCCGTTCTTTAGTGCGCTTGAGCCCCCGGGGATGGGTGGGCAGGAGGGGAACTTGAAGGGGAATGGGGGTTTGAAGATGGTGCAGCTTGGCGCGCGTGTGCAGGGGCAGGCGTAGAGTGGGTGAGTTCTTTTTTTACTTGTTGATTTGTTGATTTGGAAGGGAACTAACCCTAGCAGTGAGCGAAATGAAAAGAATGAAAAATCAGAAAAAAAAACGCAACCTATCGGGTTTAATCGCTTTTTCGCCTCTCAAATTCAGGACCATCGCTTTGAACATTCCTCCCCCTCGCTAGATAGCTAATCTCCTCGATCTCCCGTCGTCGTCGTCATCTTTTTTCCCCGCTGCTATACATCGCACAGTTTTCGTAACCTCGAAGAAGAATTTGAACCCAGCCTTATCAGTCTCGAATTTTCCAGTCCTTACTACCTATCGCTCTATCGATTCCCCAAGATCAGTCAATAGCCAGTATCAGATACCTCTTTTTTTTCATTTCATTTCTGTGCATCCAATCATCGCTTCGTATACCTCGCACCTTGCACCCCCTCTCGCTACCTTTGTACTCGGACGATATATATAGCTACAGCTACCACTCTGTTCTTTTGTAACCCCACGCGCAGCCTTTGAGTTTTCTCTTCGTATGTGATCATCACTTCCCATCCCCCTCGCTTTCTCTCTCTTTCTCTGCACACGAACACGAACGTACAGACTTTGACCCGTTTTTCTTTTGCTATGATGGTGGTATTATACTATAGGTTTCGTGTGTGTGGCGGGGTGAAGGGGGAAGGCTAGGCTAAGGGTCTTAGATAGGTAGAAATATAACATGTGTTCGATCAGATTCGTAATGTGTTGATTTTAACGCACTTGTCATCGTAGGGTAGGTGTGGTCAACACAGCATAAGACGCGAAATTATCAGATTTAGGAAATGCGAGTAAATTCTCAAAAGACCTCCAATGGTATTTAAAATACCCTCAGAACCCCCCCGGTTGGGATGTTGACCGGGATTTCCAAAATTTACCATCAATACCCTTTGTACAGATACTTTGACCTGCAAATGGATGAGTAATGCTTCTTTTTACACGTCCAGAGGTCACCCTTACAAAGAGCGAAAATATCACAAAAGTCAGCATTGTGACATGAGGTGAAAGTGAAATTCATAATACACATACCCTGATTAGCTAGAATGAAATAATTTGATCTCAGATCATCCTTGAAAGTCCCATCTGCACTGAGCATGAAATCTTGTCTTCACCCATAATCATCCAGATTTTTTTGGCTTTTGCATTAATCAATGACAGCATGGCTCTCAGTGATTTCCATGGCATACTGTACAGTTTTAAATCTCAAATCAGGTACATAATGGTATACACTAAATCATGTTTGAACCTGTTTAGATAATTGCATCTCGATGAGATCCAGAACCAAACCCTTTCCACTGGAGGTGTACAAGAACTCAAACAGGAAAGGAACGATTGGTTTGGTTAAGCAAATTCAAGTTTGAATCAAGGCTCAGGACCAACTACCCCTTGTAATTGATAGACTCTGGTAGACTATATATAAATAGACATAGCCCATTTGATATAGACATCATTAACAGTCTGTCTCTGACAAATATGCATATGTACTATTGTAAGATTATAACCGAGCGTTCATGTCACCTGTCATAGGAGATTGAGAATTGGTGTTTGTCACATAACATAGCTGAAAAATATCACTCAAATAGGGAATGAAGACCTCAAAAGAGCCTTCAGACCAGGTGCTCCATGCCAAGAATAACACCTTGTCTGGCTGAACATCATAGGTCACACCACACACCCTGCAAAGACTTGGTCATATAATATTACAGTAGAGACAAGATATATATTCTATGATCTTTGGCAACAGGAAGCTCTAAGCTTACTGATCTCATTCATCCATGGGCATCACATAAGGGACATTGGGTGTATCATCTGATAAAACGTAGATCACATCCTTCAGTGGCAAGAGAAAGAGATCAGTGAAAACCTCATAGGGTAGATGACGGAAAGGCACCCATGTTCAAAGTGTGACTGACACCTAGCAAGAATCCTTGAGTCAGGATGACATTACAGCTGGCAGTGTTTAAGAAAGGTTATCTCTCAACCCCACAGTATCTTTCCTTGTTTACCTTGGCTACTCCCAACATCTCATCATCCCCCCTCACTCCTTTTCAGCCACTATGAACCCTCACTTTGTCTCATCAAATACAAAAGATGGTTGCTTGTGTGGCCAATATATGGCTAAACCACGGAGGACATGTCCTTGCGACGGCAATATCCGAAAGTCACATGTCTGCAAAGCAAATCCTGCGTTGAATCACTCCAGCATAGTGATTGTAAGTAGCGAATTTTTTTCTTGATACAGACCACAAAGATCCAAGCGAACTCATTCCCGTTAATAACGCCAACTAACATGGACTCCTTGCTGTACCGCCGCCCACCGACAGCTTTTGAACAGTTCAAGGAAAATCCGCTGCTCTTCCTCGCGAAGAAAGCCTACTACTGTGGAATCGACCGCCTGATCCCACCTGTTCCTTTGTTCACCCCAGTTCGAGTCGTCTGCATCTCAGATACTCATAGCCACCATCTTGACATCCCCCATCTCCCAGAAGGCGACATCCTCATACACGCGGGCGACCTTACTCACTCTGGCACACATGCAGAACTCCGATCGGCCCTACAATGGCTTGCGGACCAACCTCATCCGCATAAGATTTTCATCGCCGGAAACCATGACCTGGGTTTGGATGATAACGGTACTGACCGTGTCTTGGAGGCTTTCCCTTCTCTTACATATCTCCGTGAGTCGGAAATCGTCATCACCGTTCGTGGCCGCTCGCTACACATTTATGGTAGCCCACTGACGCCAAAACATGGCTCGTGGCCATTTCAATACCCGCGAAACCTTCTGGAAAAAGCACGCTGGTCACAGATCCCTGGTCATACAGATGTCCTCGTTACTCATGGACCACCCGCGTATCACGTCGATGGTGGAAGTGGGTGTCGTGGGTTACTCGCCGTACTCTGGAATGTGCGGCCTAGATTACACGTTTTTGGACATATTCATGCTGCTCGTGGTGTTGAGCACGTCGCCTGGTCAGGGGCGCAGGCCGCGTATGAAAGGATTTGTGCTGGGATCGGAAGATGGCGGGATCTTATTGCTCTCGTGTCTGGCATTTGGCAGCGTGACGTGATACAGACGACTTTGGTAAATGCGGCATCCGTTGGTGGTTTCAGAGATGAGCAAAGGCGAGGTGCGATCGTCATAGATGTATAACTTATACAAGTGATTCTTTCTTGAAGTTTGACGTTGATGTGATTCTGCTATTTGGGTAAAAGGACAAAGGAATATTTGACAGAATAAGCTGGCTTTGCGTATGTATATATAAAAGTAGGTATCTATATGTACCAAAGACACCGCGCATTTGACTAAACGATATATACATGTCCTGCGGTGCGATGTATTCTTAAGTAAGATCCACAAATTTCTGATTAGGTGTGCTGGCTCTGTTCACTTGCACTCCGTGGCCCACTTGTTGATTTCTGTGCGAAGGATGGGACGACCAAAAGCGCTGACTGTCGGTTGTTGTTGTGTTGTTGTGTATGCGGGTGTGCGGATGTGTCGGTGGTGTCGTTGGTGTCGGTAGTTGTGTATGTGTGGGTGTGTGGTGATGCGAAATGTAAGTTTTGATTCCGTCAATTGATCGGGTCAACGGACCGAACTTGATTTTCACAGAAGTTTGGAGGCTCAGTTACATGCAAGCTCACGTAGAATCATAATAATGATATATAATTTTATATGATTTATTCGCAAGCTTGAGATGGTCTCACACTATTGAATGGGTTCAAATAATATTCTATTATTAACAAAAACCTGAACCAACTAGTACTTGTAAGCCTAAGAGATCCACTCCCTGGATCTCCAAGCTGTGGTAAGTAGTTGCTTGCCTGGAGACTTGGGATCCCTGCTCCTTTATACCATTGTCTCTGTGCATGGACCAGCATGTTTGATGTGTGATTCTTTGGAGTCATTGGGATCCAGTGTACCTGTTGTTGACTTGGCATGGCTTTGACATGTCTTGGGGTGAAAGGTTATTCCATTACCAGCAAAACTGTTTCTTTGACTCCCTCTTCCTTCTCTTTTCCTCCAGCCTCTTTGTTTTCTCTCCTATCCTTCTTCCAGGGCAACTCAGCAAGTGCCAGCACCCTAGTGAAGCATTATAGAGCATAGAGAGGCAGGTTGTCAAGGGAGTGGAGGTGGGGTGATGCAGTGATCCCAGCTCAGATAGGATCTGATCCTTTGACCTGGCCAGGCACAGCCACCTTCTTTGGGCATCATTCTGTGATGTTTGAGGTCTGATGTACTTTGTCAACATTCTTCTAGCTGCCATGTCCACAGCTCTTTAGGATCATTGGTGAATCCTTTTGTAACTGCCATTTTACTGTCTACAATTTTTGACAGGCTTACAGTTTTTGGCCCCCTCTTTTATTTAGGGTTTTTCTTAGGCTTTTATATTTCTTACTTCTTAGTCTGTCTCAGTATTGAGACAGATGTATCAGTAGGTGTGCAGGTGTGGGTGTGGGTGACTGCCATGAGGGTGTCAAGGTTAGAAAGTATTTATTATGTTAGTTGTGTTGCTGTGGTAGACCCCAATTGCAGAGAAATATACCATTTTGTCATTTACCATGATAACCTTTGCATCCTTGTTCTGCCAATGGACTACTCTGAAGGCTAGAAATAATGAATGGTCACACCCACACATACAACCTGAGGGGAAACATTGTTGTCAGCCAGTGGGTGACTTCACTGAATTGTTCAACCACAAATAAAAATACTGGATGTTGTTTGTCCCTGACTTTCTTCAAGCCTCATGCAAGTGGGTGGCTATATAGTATGGATAAACACAATTATCACATTGTCTGTGTCAGTTCCACCTTCTGACAGTAATTTCCACTAGGCATACATGCCATTAATATTAATGGACTGCTGGACAATGGTCCCATTTCACTTCCTGCATCTATCCTACACACAAGCATGATGACAGCTAGTGTGAAGAACCCATCATATATATGGAACAACATGTTCCTTCTGCTGCAGGAGCTTCACAAGCAACACACTTCAGCAGAACCTACATAACATTTGAAATACCAGAAGACAACTTGGTTAGCCTTTCTGGTCTGTAGTCCTTTTGTACCTTTTTTTGTAACAAGCTTTATGAAAATGATGACAGCTAGCAACAACCTTGTCACATAAATGAACCAACACATTTCTGTTGACTCTAATAGCAATCCTGTCCAGCACTTGATATACAAATCCAAACCTCTCAGAAACCCTGCTGCTGGATGGTGCAGCTGGCCTCGACTCAAGTTTGAGCATGTCATTGGAGAAGACCAATATATCATCAAACACAAGCTTGGTTGGGGCATGTTGTCCAGTATATGGTTAGCCTATGATACAACATTAGAGTTGAAGTCATGGTGGCATGTACTTTGGGTCCTACCATTTGCTGTCAAGTGGAAGTTTTCCATGTTTTTTGATATGCACTTTCAATTTCTAATCTTTGACAGGGATCAATGGCTATATGAATGCTGAGAATTATACTGCATGCTGTCACAGATTACAAGCAGATCTAGTTGTTTATGTATTTTCCATGCTGTTCCCTTCGCCTTTCTGACCTTCACCATTAGCTATATCTATATCTTGGACCATGCCCACATCTGACAAGATTGCCTTCTTTCATTAGACTCATTCAAACTCTTTTGCAAGGTCTTTAGACTTCTGAATTATGTGGGCTTTTGCAGTCATCTTTGCTGACATGTTTGATGGCAGCAGTAGCAGAGGGCATAGCCTGTTCTCCATTTTCTAGCCCTTTGCAGCTGATCAGCATAAGATTAGCCTGGTTACTAAAATCAGTGTGTGGCTGGTCCCAATGAAAACATATGGCTTTCACTTCTGTTCCAGGTCTCACCAGCTCATTTGAGCTAGGATATGGTGGCAAGACATCTGCCATGAATTTGCTTGGATAGCCCATTGCTCCAATGGACTGAGCAATGGGTGCCTGAACACAAATTATTGACAACAGGTGAGCCATTTATCTTTGAAATGAATACATATATACTCACCTCAAAAATATTGCTGTTGGCATGTGCCATACTAAACTCAACTGCAAGTCTCCTTTCTTGATTGTCACCACCATCCTCAAGTTCACTCTCAAACTTGATGCCACTATTTTCTTCTGCTGTCAGGCATGTACCCTTCTTCCTCTCCTTCTTCAGCCCATCAAGCTCCCTTTTCAGCCCATCAAGCTCCTAAGATATCTTCTTGCTCTTGCTCTTTCCCTCTGCAATAGTCTTTTTGCTGCACTTCTTCAATTATATGTTTTCAGCCTTCAACTTTGCCACATCTTTCTTGAGTGGATGCAACTTTCATCTCCTCCAAATGTTGTTGTTCTTGACACCTTCTCACATGACAGAGGAACATCAACAGATGGAAGTAGGACTGGATCAATAAACTGGTGTTGATGTTGTTGGTTGGGCAGGCATTGAGGGGTTTCCACAGACAATGGTGGATCAACTAGTAGAATTCTGGACAGCTATGAGGGGTGCTCATGCTTGTAGCAGTGTTTGTACTGGCTTCATGTGCTCTATATCATGTTGTTGCTCTCTTAATCCATTAACATTTGGGAGGCTATAGTTCAATCACACAGCTAGAAAAGGGAAATCCAGAGTTTATTGAGTGATGTGTATATAATAGAAACCTTCTACTCACCTTGCAGAGGGAAATCTAAAGAGAACAAGTCTGAGGATGCTCCATGTCAGGCTGTCAGAAAGTCAAACAAAAGCATGACAAAAGTATGGGAAAATGATTGAAATTATAGAAGGCTCCACCAGAACCCTCAAGAATTTTGATCATGATAGCATGAAAAAGTGACAGAAAGATGAAGTTTTATTAAGAGTATGATAGAATAGGTTAAATATGATTATGGAATATGGAGGATGGAGAAATTGTCATGACCCACCCACCCCACTCTGGACCCTGGGCCCCAGGACTTCACCTCCCCAAACAACCCCCCTCTGTCCTAGAGCATGCACTGACCACTTATGGCCATCAGCACCCACCATCAGCACATCAGCACTCACCCCCCAGCAACTCCTGGCACTTCCCCTGACCCTCATCAATGCTTCTCCTGACCATCACCAGCCACCCTCACACATCATGCCCTTGCATCAGCCCTCCACCCTAGCCTGTCCAGCATTCCATCATGAGCCATGCTCTGCTCATCCTCTGCTCTGCACAATCACAGCCAACACCTACAACCATGCAACCCCTGGATCCAATCTAAAACCCTAGTGCCATACTCCTACACCAGAATCAGGGCCTGTGGCCCCAGGAAGATACCTACTGCCAGTATATAAGTTGTAGAGTAGTACTTGGTAAAGTAGTCTTGATATTACCAATAATTCTCTCCAGTTTTGTCTCATCATCCCAGTATCTGTTTGTTTGTTGTACTTGCTCAATTCTATTTTGTTTTGTCCTTGTTTTGTCTTTGTCTTGTCTTGGTCTTGTATTTATTGCCTTGACTATGTTTCCTTCTCAACATCTTGTCACCAGCCTTGTTTCTCCACTGTGTCCTTGAGTTCATTTCCTCTTAGTTCCCTTGCCAGTCCTGACCCTGTTTCCTCCTCCCTCAACTACTCCCAGGCCTGTTCCTTTCATAACATGCCACAGTAACTCAATCCCTCAGTGATTTTCTATCCTGGAAGCTTGTTCCTCTTGATCCTCAATGCTAACCCCTTGCACATATTACTCCTGTTCTGCTATTCAGTTTCTCATAGTGATTATACATGTAGCACATTGTGTTCACCTAGTAAGGACTTGCCTGGTGATCTGAGCCCTCAGGGTCAGTGGAACCTAACAGAAATGAACTAGGGAGTCCTCTTACATCAACCCCCTCTAGTGTATGGTGTCTTGTACCTGCAATGTAAGTCTCAGATTAGAGTGGGAATATATTTACATTTTCCTGGGGTTGCAAAGAGATATCCACAATACTGTCAAGGGACTGCTCATATGGCTCATTCCAGACTCTGTTTTTGCTTCCCTTATTCTGAGCCTGCACTCATGTTTGTCTTCCCATCTTCTGGTAAAAAGGACTTTCAACCAAGGGCTATTCAATGTTACACTTTTATATGGTTACATGTCAGACATTCTTCTGGTACAAGCTTGCCATGCCCAATGTAGAGCAGGTGGCATGTGTGGGATGAAGAGGGCCTGTTGTCAGGGGACTGTTCATAACTGTTCATACCAGACCCTCTGGTTTGTTTCCTTTGTTCCAAGCCTGCCCTTTATCTTCAACCTCCCATCTTCTGGTGACAAATACTTTCAACTGAGGGCTATTCTTTGGTTATATTTTTATGTGGTCACATGCCATGAGTCTGGAGATTGAGGCCATTTATGGTGGATCTCCATTTTTGGT
>JAGGAV010008046.1:0-19516 GCA_017657295.1 Termitomyces sp. DKA64 | reverse complement strand
GGACATCTTGCTACCAGCACCCTCAGTCAATCATACATTGAGCTGAGGGTGAGTCGACACATTTACATATCAATCGAGTCCGCGCTAACATAGAGCTACCGTATAGACATAAACTCACGTTGTCTAATAGGTAGCTAACTCAGTCAATCATACATTGAGCTGAGGACATAAACTCACGTTGTCTAATAGGTCCATAAGAGTATCAAGTTCTAACACCTTCCTCCACAGACAGCCACTCCCAGTCAGCATTCCCGCCATCCATCAAGCTGACCTGGTGGCCACCCAGGTCCTCTGGAAGAGACGGTGGAAGAAGTCTCCAAGATACAGAGCAACGGCCAGATTCGACCGAATGCTGCCATCTAGAGGCTACATGAGGACAATTGGGCCCCTCCCCAGGAGGCGCGCCGCAGTGCTCATGCAACTCCAGTTGGGTCATGCCCTCCTCAACCAACATCTATTCAGGATCAAATGCGCCGAATCACCCATCTGCCCCCACTGCAACGACCTATCCATTGAAACAGTACAGCACTACCTCCTACAGTGTCCGCACTACACATGGGAACACTTTATGCACTTGACTCGACCGCTGAAGCGCAAAGCTGAGTCCTTAGCCTTCCTGCTCCATGATCCCTCTGCCCTAAAGCACCTGTTTAGATTCATAGACGCAACCAAAAGATTTGGCCCCCCAAAGCCAGCTAACAGCTCCTTGCCCGCACCAACCTGGAATCCCCGAGACGGTGGCCAGTAAACCCCGCTCGCCACTAACAGTCGCTGCCACAAATGCCCCCGCGATGCCTCTGGCAACCACATCATTTTAATTTCTCAATATCTTACATGCATCTTATACTAACGGCATGGGGCATCCCGCTCCTCTACAGGTACCGCCTTCAGGTCAGTCCTTGGGATGCCAGCCCCGCTGCTCATCCCACCCCTGCCCCTCTGGGGGCCCTCGGTGCTCCCTCGCCTGGTTGACGACCCACCAAGTTTCTATTCACGGACCCTAGGAGGGGAATGCGGCCTAAACAGCGTTCGGAAGCACTGACTTCCTCATTCTCTGTGTATGTGGGGGGAAAGGATCCCGTAGTTCTCGTAACTTAGATAGTCTGTCATAGGTACCGTGCAAAATGAGCGCCAAGCGCTCGGGGCACGCTCATGGATAAAAAAAAAAAAGTACAGTATATGAGCGGCATCACAGGATGCTGCTGAGTAATTAAATGTAATGTAATTAATTAAATGATACAATTATCTCAATGTAATGGCAGTACATTACAGGCAATCTATCTCAAAGTGTATGAATGTAACAGAGCATCTAGCAGACCTCCCATTACTGTATATTCACATTTATAATTACATTAATTAGGATATTGCATTTATTAATTAGATCAGCAGCATTACCTGATGCTGCCCTTGTACTTTACTTACTTGCTTATTTAAGGTAGCATCTTACTTCATACCTTGTTTTATCTGGCCAAAAATGACAGATTTTTTTTGAAAAATTCATTCACACAAATTTGACCACCTACCATCACCACCAGATCAGGCACCCCCACCTATTACCAGGGGTCCTAGGCACCCAGGCATAAGATGTTGAATAATCAAGTTAAGCTGGTCACAGCCACCCATCAGGTGTTGTGTTGGCTATTGGCGTGATCATCAGGCAATTAGCTGATGTGTCCTGGCTTCTTCATTTCTATTGTGCTGCTGTTCATGGGCTAGTTCCCAATTCTGTTGGGTATACTGGTGTTGTATTTGAGGTAAGCACCCCCATGCCTATGGTTTTGGCAAATGCTAACAGTTTTCAAACATTTATTGGGTTCATTGGGGCACTTCTATGATTTAATATACTCCATCACCTCTTGTCGGTGAGAGATGGGCTGTTACAACCTCATCCTTTCTTCCTTAACAACCACTGCAAACCCCATTCCCTTGGTCCCCAGCTCCACCAATTCCTGTACCAATCTATCCTCACCCACCACTCCTGCTTCAACTCCTATCAAATCCACATTACTATCCTTCCCCATTCAGGAGAAACCTCAAATCTCACTTCACTGGCCTTGCCACAGCTTGTCCACACCCTCTGCAAGACTTGTCTACCCCTCTGAACCTGTTCTCATCTCCCATACCACTCTGTGCAGCTGAAACCCTCTGATGTCTTACCCCCAAACCTTGGAACCCTGTCTGAGACCCCCCGATCTTCCAGGGTAGCCCAGTATAAATACTATACCCAGTTGCTAGTCTTGATATTGCCATAGACTTATCTCAGTTCCCTGGCCTTCAGTCCCCCAACTTCTCTCAGCTTCCCAGCCTTCAGTTCCCCAACTTCTCTCACTTCCCCAGCCCTTGGTTTCCTGGACCTTAGTTTCCTGAACTTATCTCTAGATTCCCAACCTACCTCCAATCTGATTTCCTTTCATTCTCCTCGACTCTTGTTCAATTCACAAGTTGTCTAGCTCAACTCTGCCTCCCCACATAGTCTTGCCACCATTTTCCAGACTTATGGATCATTCATTTGACTCCCAACAAAACACAGTGCTCTGTAAGTTTCAGTCATTGCAGTCCTCCAACCAGCAGGTTGTTCACTCTACAGTGAGAGATCCCCCGGGTCAGCTGGACCTAACAATAGCATAACAATGCCAGCAGAATTGCCTTCAATATCTGACTATCATCACGTTCACTTTTCTACCAATCGAAATCAGATGAATTCATGTCTAGCATGGAGAATTATCATGATTCTTCTACAAAAAAAATCTGACAGTCCAAAACCTACAAACACCATCAAACGTTCATATGCATGCCCTTTTCCTGACTGCTCACATGCTTGCAACAGCAAAAACAACTTACAATAGCATCTATTGCGCCAGAGCACAAGGAGCCTTCTGTTCTATGCCAAAAAACAATGTGGTGCGATGTTCTCAAGGGGAGATTCTACAAAGAACCGGTTATTTCTGTAGTTCTTGCGGCCACAAATTATGTCTGAAACAATATTCTTTACATTTTTAAGGGCTCTCCTTACTTCCTATATCTACCAATAAAATAATCACCAAATAGTCATCATGGCATATTTAATTGCAAGCGGTAAATCCCCATACGTATCTGTTGTAGTAGTACAAGTACACTCATCAAGATCAAATCGTCACACGAAAAGTTAAGATTCATCTGATCAAAAGCGCTTTGGCAGGCCAGCAGCTTCGAGTTCAGCCTTAACCTCTTCCAGATGGTCCATAAACTGTGCTTTCAAGTCGTCCCACATCTTGGGTTCGTGCTCTGGATACAAGGACATGGAAAAAATAGTTGACCAAGTTGTCCAGAGGAAGACTTAGACTTACCATGCAGCTTCCCAGAGCGATGCATTGCATAATCAGTGATCGTCATCATCATGCTTGTTTCAAACATGAAAGCTGGGTAAATTGAGAAATAAAGAATGTCCTCTAAGACAAGAACATCATACCAATGGTCCCTTCGTGGACCCTCATTGGCGCAAGATCGGATTCAGTGGCCTTCTTGAATTCGTCATAGGACACTATCAATATGTATGAGAGTAAATACTACATACGGAATCAGAAACCGACCTCCATGAGGGCAAAATCCGGTCTCGTAGCTTGCACCACCTTTAAATGAGAACAACAACTTAACGACAGACGAAAGCAGGCCGAAGACAGTGTCTCTTACCAGGCTGAAATGAGTCGCTTCTTCCGCCATATTCTCCGTATATCAATCCCATGAACTCCGTTGCCGCGTTACGGTGGTAATACTAGAATATGGAGTACTGAGCGGCAGATCATCATGACCTGAACAATACCAGTGACTTACGGGTGGACGGAACGTCCCATTTGCAACGTCCCAGCGAGGGCTGAATATCAGGAAGTCTGCAAGAGGTGCGTTCGGAGTTTTGGATGGTGCTGTGAGGACGCAAAAGATGGATGGGTCGATGTGGTCTTTGGAGATACTCCCGACGGACACGAACTTCTCCAGAGCGTATTTGTAAGGGGCGTAGCTGAGATATTCAACATCCTGGAATGGAATATTGTATGAAACGCTTACTTCCCGTGCCATGCAACTACATCAAATGGCGTATGGTCCTGAGAGCAATTGAAAAGTTTGCCACACAACCTGGACAATGTAAGGAAAATTCCTCAGGGGATGCAGCCGCACACACTTGTAAACGACTAACAGAGAGCACGAAATATCAAATGTCAGGTCCTGTGGAACTACCGTAATACAAGAGATACATACTGTTCCATGAACTCTGATTAACGTCGAAATGGGCGAGCGGATATTCGAAATCACGCGCGTTAGCGAGACCATTTGCACCCAAAGGCCCGAGGTCGGGGAGTACGTAGTGAGAACCAAAAATTTCTTGAATGTCTAGATCCACAGGTCAAGCAGGCATCATGCAAAGCGTGTAAACATGATTCACATCCTCGCGAGGGACCATCAGGCAACATTATCTGACCAAATTGTAAGGATCGAATGAACTATCCATGCCTGAATTGAGGTACTGACCTTGAATTTGAGGCCACGCTGTATGACGACGAGCTCTCCGGGACGTACCATGAGCCTGCAAGGCAAAGAATCAGAAGTTCTTGATCGTTTCGTATTCAGTGTTCAAGAAGACATACTTTCCAAACTCTGTCTGTATATCCAATCTTCCCAATTGTGGAAGAATAAGGAAATCACCATCGTTGTTGCAAAACGCCTTGTTCTGCATTGATGTATTGGCAAGATACATATGGATCGCAAGGCCTTCCCTAAGTGTGGGATCGCCATTGCCAGCAAGAGTTTTCAGGCCGTCGACAAAGTCGACTGGGTTCGTATCTTTAGGAATGTCGAAGGGATACCAAGCGAGCTGTGTAGGACTAGCGTGGACCTTCGCATTGAGAAGAAGAAAAGTAGATTCAAGCTAGATTTGAGATGAGGATGCATTGCTTGAATTTGTAGCCATGGATACAAGGGGATACGTACATCGGGGTTCTCTGGAAGTTCGGTGAATCCTTGATGAGCAACAGAGGGACGGATGCGATACATCCACCTACAATTCTCTCAATGAGTATGGTGAGCAGTAATATTTAGGTGCAAACTATACGAATGAAGACATTGAGCACGAGGCGTGACAAAGGGGGATCCATTCAGCTTCGTTTTGAATTTAAGTTTATCACCATACGATACCTAAGTACATAAACATACCTGCTCTGCATAAAGTCCATATTTGCATCTTTGAGGACTGTTTTGATCCCGTGGAAGCGTGTCCGGCCTTGCTTTCGATCAATAAATGGTACGGACGATGGAAGAAAGTAAGGGCGTACAAGGCTTCGCTCGCAAAGGAATTCCCGAAACCCACTTGGTAGCTGTACGGATCTTGTTTCGTTGGCTTCGTAGAAAAAGACGTCAAAGCAGTCGCCTGTGCCATGTTTTGAGTGCTGATTCAGTCGGAGGGGGGCTTCCTTTTGGTCTTGAGCAAGCAAGTGTCTATATATCAATGTATTCAGAATTTTTGACCACAAAAGGAGACTCTTTCTCTTGTTGGAACTGAAACCTGAAATCTTTCCAGCTTCGTGGAAGCAAAAATATCTCCGTTTGGCGTTCAACATATGGGAGCTACTTCAGCATTTATATTGATAATTGATATGAGAAAGCCAGAGGTAGGTATTCTGCATTCACTAACAAAATCGCAGAATCGCGAGTATATCTCGATAATTTCGCAATCGCTTCTCAATTTCTGCTTCTCTGCGCTATGTTGGTTGTGGGCAAAGACCGATCTTGCGTTTAAAACTTCTGTGCCTGCGGCTGACTCAGGCGATGTGAAACTTGACCAACGCTTACAAATCGAGCGATATCTTCACCCGAGCCTATCGGCTGCCTGTCTTTCGTGTGGTACTCTCGCAGGATCCAGTCACTCCCATCATCTAGGCAGTGCCTTCTTGAATGGATGAGCAATATTTTCAGTTGCCAGGGTATATCTACTCCCAGAGATAAGTCAGTATCCGGCCTTGCAGTGCCGTTATTTGCGCTTTCTGGGACAGGTGGACATCTGATCCTGACCAAGTGATGCATCATTCTGTGTAATTACGGTAAAATCTCTATAATGCTAAGGTTGTTCGGTGTCGTGGATATCGATGCTAGAGAATGATAATCTTTATACAGCGCGGCTTCAATCTTTGCAATTTTTTATATTTTCCTGGGTTATTCGCTTACAGTATCTAACACATATCAGAGAATATTGCATTATAATTTTACTGCAATTCCACAAAATGATGTATTCAAATGTCAGGGCTGGTTGGTGGAGCCTCAGCTGACGAGAGGACTTCGCAATATCATTGACTTTTGACGTCTCGAAAGGACAATTGATGATATAGAACCGAAGAAAAGGAAATTCTAATTTGAATGAAGTATGTAACATCAGTGGCCCGGGACCTCTGAGAGTCTGGAGCTTTCTGAAAGATGATCCAGTACTAGTTCTTCGTCTCTACATCTTGAACAAGTCCATCCTTCCGATGCAGACAATCTACCAGAGGGTTCATCAACTCGGTTCAAGCTTTCGTCATCGTTCCTCAGCTGAAACTCTTCTATCGTATGGCTGCGGAAAAGCATCGGTAGCCGTATGGATACTCGCTGCGTTCAGCTGTGTCGTGATTGACGATGTGAATCGTAAAGTCGAAACTGGCAGTGTCCGATTGCGACTTTCTTCCTCCTTATGCACATTTTGAAGGCGGATGACGATGAGGTTGAAAGTAATTCCGATAACATCGACGTCCTATGCACATAACAAGTGAAATCTCGCGGTGGCACGTAGTAATTTTTATTATCCCTTACCATCGATGACAGAGGAGTAAATGCATTACTGCCAGAAATATAGGCAATAGCAGTGGCACATGCAGTCGCTGTATACATGAGACCAGATTCAACGATGACCCTTATGACCCTATCGTATGTTCTCTTATGGCTCGCAACCATCAGTTTTTGAGTTGTTGAATGGAAAAATCGCCATATACGGAGGACAATGAGTGCTACAAGTAGGTCAAAAAATGAAAGATACGTATGAAAATACACTCATACCTGTAATCAGCATGTTGAGTGCAATAGTTGTAGCCCATGTAGAGATCACCACCGGTCGATATGGACTGGTATCCTGCGAACCAGGGGGGAGTATGATCATGTAGTATATTGAGAGGATGACGCAGGCCAGGTTTGCAGCCGCAATGACAAGGGGAATAGCGATTATGCTCCATGACCGGTCATATACAGCCCAACACCGATATATAAGCATGCCCTCGCCAAGCCTTGTCTGGGAAATGAAATTTACGGTCTATGAAGATATATCAGAACAAATGCCTAGTTAAAGGCAACTTTTCAATCAAACTTAGTCACCATCATAACATTCAACCAACTAGAATTGTCATTGAGGACGTCGTCAGTGGAAGGTCCTGAACCTTGGGAGTAGACGAAGGCTCTGAGATTTACCACAAAAACCACAAAGACGTCAGATGTAGCGATAAATGCCATTAAGGAGGTAACAATGAGCATCTTCTTTGGTATATCTGCCCACGGTTTCCACCCATCGTCAGTTTGATTTCTCAATAGCACTTTGAGACAAGCACCAAAGGTTACAATGAAAATACCGTAGAACACAGTCTGGAAGAGCTGGACTGTCAATTGTGCTTCAGCTACAGAGAGGTTCATTGAAGGAGTGATTGTCGGCAGAAAAAGGTTTTAGGAGATCTACTATTATACATACTAATTGCACAGAGCCGCGTAAGCAGCCAGTGCCTTGACGTCTCCATGATGATCGAGTCTTCGTCTTTTTGCAGTAACGTTTTGACAGCCCGGCGTTGACTGTAACCACTACTCATCGTGGAGACGAGATCGGGGGCTTTCAAAGCACCTCTTTCCCGAAATCCGGGTATAGACCTCAAATTCATTATGCTGTGTAGAAGGTCGTGGAGCTTTGTACACCAGAGTGAACAAGTCGATCCTAAAGCGCTTTAGTCATTGCGGTAATCCATATACGCATACCAAGTTCAGGAGGTGTCAAATAGTGAAAATAGCAGGAAGGCGTGCCGCGTTCCAAAAACCCTGTGTCGGTGTTTTCGCACTTCGTGACCGACTGAGGACCTGTCAAGTCTTGGCATTCGATTATGATAGATACATGCCAAGGAATAAGATAATGTGTCGTGGCATTTTCTGCGGGACGTTTTGTGCATCCTGACAGAGATCGTCCAGTTCCGATCTAGATATCGAGTCCTTGGATTTCTTTTCCCTAAATATTATCAATTTACCTATATTTGCTCTTGCTTGCTTCCGCTTGGACTGATACGCTCTTTTCTCTCGCCGTTTTTGACCCCGGGTCAATTCCATTTTGAGCTTATGAGGAAATGACAGTCACTGACCGTAGGTCAGTGGGGTGTTTTGACAAAAACCATCGAAATAATGTATCTAAGCTATCTAATCATTATTCAAGACTTGAATGGGCTCTGAAACACGGGTCAGCAACCTCATAGAGCTCTGATTCCTCTTGATAGTTCCGAATTTCCTGCACTCAGAAAGGTCCCAGCCATTGGTAATTACTAATTGAACAGCTCCGCAATCTTGCTAGGATGTTGAAGTTTTTCCTTTGTCCTAAGGGGACGTCAAAAGTTGAAGAAAGAAGTAGATCAGGTTAATTTAACATGTAAATCGGGGTAGATGACACCTGTACCATCATATAAACCCTGTCTAATTAGCCGCATCAATTATTGAATTTTCCCTGCTGAGGGGAGCTTAGAAAGCAGTCTTCTCGTGATGTCTGGTCCGCCCCTTTCCCATGCTTCTGCCGCCATCATCGGCCATCCGATCGACTACAACAAACCTCCAGCGCTGTTATCTCCCGCCATCAGTCCTCGCCATTCCTCGTGTGCCGCCGCTTCTGTCACCATCAAACATCCGTCACTGTTGTCCCGCCATCATTCCCGCCCTTCGCCGTCGTCCTCAACTTCAACACAACAAATTTTCCCATCTACCATCACTCTCATCACCATTCCGATTTCATCAACGCTTCCCACCACCGCCGTCGTTGTCTCGTCCGGTAGTCAGCCATTTCTCACATACCGGGCACCTATCGGCATAATTCTCTTATCCTTCAACTAAGTACGCACTGAGTGTTATTGCTGGCTCATTCAACTACATACTATGGCAGATTCCTGCCATGTCGGCATCTCTCACCATGACCGTGTTCACAATATGGTGGCCCTTCCACAGCACGACCTAACATATACACCATGCGAAAAGTCATGATTGAACGTGAACAGGCTGAGCAACGTTACTTGAACACTATACATGGGAGATGGGGGATCTTATAGTGTCTGAGCGACGCTGTCCGTAGATTCAGGCCTAGATATACAATCGCTTGAGGTACTTGCTGAGATTCAGGGGATGTCGGCGTCATCAGAGTTTATTGAGAATAGAGATGGTGTATCAATGGTGCCGATGTCCAGATGATGGGTGGGAAGATGTCGCTGTACCCCGAGATGCCTGATGATCTCTTGAGACATGCATTATGTGATGCTGTTCAGTTCTTGCACATTGACCAGATGTGCTCATTTCACTTAAATAATGAACAAAGATTTTTAAAAAAATTTTTTTTTATATGTGTCTATGTGACCAGAGGACCTGGTAGCAAAGGATCCGACGGCTTCAACTGAACTGGGAACCACTCTTGCCTCCCCTTACTGATACATACTTGAGGTGGAAGTTTAGGTGAATGATCAAACTTTTGAGGAGAGTGACTACTCCCTCAACCCGGAATTTGTTGATTCTTTATGCCAATGAAGTCAAATCTTGTGCAAGGACTGACCTGCAGGATGGCCATGACATGCCCACAGCATGGTCAAATGATGAAACTGATGACTTTCAATCCGGAGATCTCACAGATGGCATGCTCACAATTTCAGGGGCTCCTGCCCCTTGTGCTAAGAATTGAGAGCTGCTGCTGCTGATGCCAACAAGAAAATGTGGGTGATCATCAATGAAGTTGGAATCTTTGCTAGCTATTGTCATCATGGTCTCATGGTCTCATGCTTTGGATCATAGACATGATGAGAGGTGGAGAACCATCAATAATTATGACACCAGATCAACTTTTCAGTGCGAAAAATCCCCTCAGTCTTGTGACCAAACACCCACAATCTTTCCATCAAGGTGACTGTTGGGGTATGACATATGATGGATGTGTTTCCATCTATTTTGTGAGCTCCTTCGAGAATATGTCAATGAGGTGGTTACCAACGAGTACCATCAGATCTATGTTTTATATGGTTATACAGGCACACTGTCCTCTAGCATCAAAATAGAATCAGGTCCGGCAACAGACTCAGACTTGAGTAAATGATGGGCTAGATTCTATGGACAATGATATTGACAATACACCAGAATATGATGAAGACAATAAGTCTAACTATAGACAGCTGGATTTTGTGTACCCATATATGTAATAAAAGTGTAATATAGTCGGTGTTGAGATTGAGAATATGGATACTGAGAGTATGTTTTATATCTAGAGTAACAGAGTCATGGATTGATCCTTGATCAAGATCAATCCAACTATTTCCAGCCACTAGTTTCTTTTTACCACCATCACATGTTTGATTGGTTGCTCCATATATACTTCACATTCCCTCTGGATGGTGCAGATAGTGCATCATCTGGACAATCATAACAGTCAATATCTATGAAAGAAGTTAGGCTGACAATGTAAGAAAGATGTAATGAATGTACAAGAACACAGCTCTTGATCACCCTTATTTTTCTTTCATTCTTGTAATCATGGACAAGTGGGCCTAAAAAATGTCTGGAATTGTGCATATTGCCAGAATTTTTTCTTGTGGCTTATGAGCTGTATACCACATAGATACCCACATAAGTATTATGTCTCATGATAATAGTGGAGCGAGATTTGTGACATACACTACAGGACCAGCAGTGTCTACTACACCAGAGCAGAGTCCCCACAATGTAATGTATCCTGAAGAGTGAAAAACTGCAAAAGAGTGACCCACCATCAGAGCTAGTCAGAAATCAATAACAGCTGTGTTATACACATACTATTTCTAAGACAGCATGAAAAGTATTGGCTGATGGTAAAGCCAGTCCAGGGTGACCCCCTGCCAGATCTGGTCAAAATCTGCTGATGGAACATGGATGGAACAGCTCTAAACAAGCATTGTTACCAAGGGATAATTACAGCTGCATTATACACATACTATTTGTTGGTAAAACTGGTTTAGAGTGACCTGCCACCAGATCTGGTATTGATCTACCAAACAGCAGTGCCAAGCACAGCATCTGGAAGTGACAGGAATGATGGATCTGTGGTTGTCAAAAGCAATGGCAGAAAAGCTTCTTACTGGTGACATTCTTTGAGCCAAGTGGAAGCAGTTTGCAGATCTAGTTAGCATAACTAGATGACGAGCACTTGAATCTGAGTGAGGGATGGTTAACATCTTTCAGAGAACATGTCAACCTTGAAACAATTCCAATGACACAGAAAAGCTGGTTCTACAAGTGTGTAAGTGGTGGAACATGAACAAAATCGGATTCAGGAGCTTATTCATGGATATGGCTATGCACTGAGGGATATTTTTAATGTGGAGTGAAACAGGACTATTTCATGCATGTGTATACCAATAATAATTTCATCATCTGATGTGTTGATATCTCAAACAGGATGCCACCTGACCAAGGTCTATCTGACAAAAAAATTCAAGTGTAAAAGGAAGACAAGTCTGCTTGACATATGTATTCACAGCAAATACAGATGGATCACAGTAAAGCCAATATGTTTTGTGCATTTTCGAAGAAGACCAGTGCTCAGCTGGGATTTGGCCACCATAGCAAGGCAAAAGCATGGATGAAAGAATCATTATTCCCAAGGGATAATAACAGCTGTGTTATACACATACTATTTGCTTGTAAAGCTGGTCTAGAGTGACCTGCTGTTAGATCTGGTTAAAAATCTGCTGATGGAACATGGATGGAACAGGTCCAAACAATGATTATTCAGAAGGGATAATGTTATACACATACTATTTACTTCCCAGATGACATGGGTGGAACAGCTCTAAAAATCAAGGATAAGTTATAAATGATGGGTGACAGTCAAGTCAGTCAAGAGTGACCCACTGCTGGATCTGGTCAGAAATCCACTAATGCAACATAGATGCAGAGGGTGAGGAAAATGCCACATTTTATACACATACCATTTCTCAAGGATAACATACACATACAATTTCTAAACAAGATCATGAGATTCATTGTGTTCCTGCAGTGGCTGACAGACTGGTTAATGAACTCTGCCAGGAACATTTGTAACAACACAATGTAATTGTTCCATGACTCCATCTTTGATGCAACATTGTGAAGATCTGCTATGCTGCAGTGGCTGCTGCAGGTATTGCATGTTACAACACAAATCAGCCTCCACTACAATGTATGACACATGCATTTGTTATGCCCCACCCTGTATTTAAGTCCTAGAGTAATATCAGTTACAGTAGTCTTGATATTACTTACTGGACTCCATACTGTTTGCTTTACTTGTCTGTCCATTTATGTTCTTCTCTGTCTCCATCACATTTGTCCAATCTCTTGTCTTGTATTGTGTCAATATTATCTTTTTCCTCTCTTATCTTGTCTTGTCTTGTCTTGTTCTAAGCCTCTCACCTTGCCTCGTCTTGTCTCTTTCCCTTTGTGTGTCCTGTCCCAACTCTTTCTTTTATGGATGACCTCTGCTTCTGCCTCTGTGTTCCAGTCTCCTCTCCTGCACTTCTGCCTACCTGCTCAGACCCAGTTCTGAGTTTGCCCCAAGATCAATCAACCATGCCTGAACCTCTCTTGAACCCCAGTCCTTCTCTCTCCACTCACATGACTCAGACATCTCTGCCTTCTTAATAGCCACCTCTGGAATCTCATACTGTCAGGGGACTTCCATTTCTGACCTCCATGCCCAACCTATGCCAACTCTCCTCAACCCACTCCCCTTCCCCATGGTTTGTTTGACACCTCCAGGGTGCTCTCCAGATCCCTGGAGATCTCCAGGGGTCATTCTCCTTTTTGGACAACCCCTGGAACTTGCCATACTTCCTTGTTAAGCACTTTTCTGAGGTTAGGGTTAGCTCTGGTCATCTATACAGTTGTTCTCATGCCTCTGCTGCCTGCTGATGTGCCACACTGAGCAGTGGGTATCCTTAGACTTGTTCTCTTCAGATTCCCCTCTGCTATGTGATTAATTACTATTTGTATTGTTGGTTACCTTTCCAATATACTTCAGATTCCCCTCTGCTAGCTGCATGATTTAGCCACCACTTCCAGAGGTCACCCTTACAGCAGAACAAGTCTCCTAACCCTGGTCTGGAAGCCCCTCATAGCCTGCAAGGAATCTCTGAGCTCCCTATCTGCTGCTTCCCCACCAGATTTAAGCACTCACAGAATTCTATGTCTCAGCTTGCCAACACAGACACTCCCCTGGAGGCCCTGGCCTCTTAGGATGAGGCCTGGACTTGCTTGCTACACCTAGAGATCCAGATTCAACTGACCCAATCTTTCCTCACCCATCACACAACTGAACTCTCTGCCCTCTGCCAAACTACCAATCTCATTTCCCAATCCCTTCAAGCACTACTAGAGCACCTGCTCCCTACTTCTGCACCACCCCTGGTGGCAGAACCACCACCAGCTGCTCCAGTAGTCCCTCCTGTGGCTCCAGTAAACCCCCAAGCATGGATTCCTCATTCCACACTCCTGGATGTGTATGATGGCAATTGCTCTGGCAGGGAGTGTTTCCTTCAGTCCTGTTTCACCTATATTCACCTCAGCAGAGATGCCTTTGACTCCAATGCACTGAAGATAGCTTGGGTACTGTTGTACATAAAGACAAGACACATCTCCACCTATGCACTATGGGTATTCTGATGCCCCATATGTAGGTGTCAGGAGCTTTGCGAATTGGGCCACCTTCAAAAAGGAATTCTGGGCAGAGTTCTTCCCAATTGACCCTGCCAAAACTGCCACCTCAATGCTATGTGACAGAGAGCAGTGTGGACAAGGGAAATGCATGCTGATGAATATATCATTTCCTTCTGGGTGTTAGTTGAGCAAGTGGCCTACCCAGACAGTCTTCAACTGTGTCTCACCTTCTGGGATGGCCTGCACCCTGCACTGCTAGAGTGCATTGACAACCTTGCTGAGGGCCATCTGGATGATGAGTGGATTACCTCCTGGTATAAGGTGGCCCAAGATCAGTGGAAGCTCATGGAGATTTGATGGGAGCTATGCTGCATGCACCCAACTCACCACCTAGCTCTAGTTGCCAGTCTCCAGTAGTCTACTCCCATAATTCCAGCACCCACCCCTGCTCCGGCCATCCCCACACTGCAACCCTTGCTGCTGGGCATTCCCATGGATGTGGATGCCACCTGACAGCATTGCCCTATGCCACTACTATGCTGGAGATGCAAAAAACCAGGGCACTTTGCACAACACTGCCCATTGAGTCTAAAGGTACATTACCTCTCCATGGCTGAGCAGGAGGAGCTCCTCCTGCAACTGGTGGCCACAAAGGATGCTGCCAGAGCTCCATCACCAGATGAGCTGGCACTGAAGTTGACCCTGGAGCAGAGAGGGGCTTGCACCCTGCTCCTGGGCCTGGAGGAGTATTTCTAGTCAAGCAACAGATGAGATGTATGTCTCTGTCACCAGATACTAACAGGTTTTCATGTCTGTTGGTAGAAAATGAAATTGTCCATCTCAATATTGATGACCCTAAGACAGAAGAACCTCAGTCTTCCCCTCCAGACATACAAACACCAACTCTGGACCCCAAGCTGAGCTTCTCAATGCCAGTTAGGCTCCATCCATGCCATCCCACCTGGAAATGCTGACTGCCCCAGTGGTACATAGTGGCCACAAACCCTTCTGCAAACTCCTTGCACCTCAACATGGAAATTAAGACCATGGACACCCAGCAAACCTGTTGAGTCACCATTCTCCTGGATAGCAGGGTGACAGGGCTGTTCCTGGACTTGGAGTTCATGAAGCACCACAGCCTGACCATGCAGCTACTTTCCAAGCCCATTCCAGTGTTCAACATTAATGAGACACCCAACAAAGCAGGGGCTATCAGCTCCATGGTAGATCTTGTCCTCTGCTACCAGAACCATGCCAAGCATGCTATCTTTGCCATCACCAGCCTAGGCAAGCAGGACATGGTTCTGGGGTTCACCTGTCTCCAGAAGCACAACTACAAAGTAGACTGGGCCCAGGGCAAGGTAACCATGAGCCAGTGCCCTCAGAGGTGTTCCACCTGTGCCATCAAGGTCAAGGAAGAGTGCCAGGCTAAAGTTTGAAAGTGCATGGCCATCCAGGCTTGCTGCATCAGCCATCTCTCCTTTGTAGATCTAGACCTTCTAGACCTGCCATCCCTGGCATTCCCCTATACAGAGGCCTCTACAAGGACAACTGGAGCAGTGGCAGGGCTCTGGAGGAGGAATTAGGAGGGGAGTTCAGTGGCCTATTGATAGTCAATGTCTACAATGCCTGCAAACACAATGAAGTCCTTGCCTTCCTCACCAATTACCTTGACTCCTTCATCATGCAGGCCCAACTTTCCCCCTCCAATGACATGCTTTGGATAGGCAATTTTAACTGCCACCATCCCCTATGAGAAACTGCTGGCAATCATCACCTCAACAATACCCAGCTTACCCACACTCCAGACTGATGCCAGCTGATGGACTTAACCAGACAACATCTGGCTTTCCCACTCCAATGCCAACCTAATAGTCTCCTGTGAAGTGATATCATCCAATGCCAACCTAATAGTCTCCTGTGAAGTGATACCAGCACTTTGACCATCAATAACCAACCACCTACCTATTTTTACAATCATCCAGCTGCCCATTGCTTGTACCACCTACCAGACCTTTAAAGACTTCTGGTCTGTCAACTGAGTACTGTTCTGCAATGTCTTAGAGAAGAGGCTTGATCAGCACTCCCCAGCAATGGCAATAAGTTCTAAGAGTGACTTTGACTGCAAAATTTCTGACCTGACCTCCATTATCCAGGAAGTGATAAATGATGACAGCATCATCTCCATGCAAAAACTCTGCCCCAACACAAAACACTAGTGAAACAACAACCTTTCACAGCCAAAGGCCAGCAACTGCCAAGCAAGCAATGAGGCCTTCAAATTCCAAGACATCTCAGACCACCCATTGAAGGATGATGCTGCATTGCTCTCAAAGGAACTGGCAGATGCCACACACAAAGCTAGAGATGAATACTGGGTAAAATGGCTAGAGAGAATTAATGCAAAGCAGATCTACCTTGCAAACAAATATGTTGTCAGGGAGCCTACTGACTTTTCATGTGACAGAGTCCCTGACCTGGAGATTTTGGTGGATGGTGTGGCCAAGACCATCTCAGCAAATGCTAGAAAGCCAATATCCTTGCTGAGTCTTTCTTTCTGCCCCCCTCTTTCTCCCCCACCCCCTCAACTGTTTACCCTGAACCTCTGCCTGATAGCCCCACATTTATCAGGGAATGCATCAAGTCCACCATTAACAGTCTGCCTCCCTATAAGGCATCAGGACCAGACAGCATACCAAAGGTAGTGCTTAAAAGATGCTTCAGCATCTTGCTGGACTGTCTCTTCTTTATCTTCCTGTCAGGTTCTGCTGACCTGGGGGCTCAGCTACACTGGGTGAGTCCCTTACTAGGCAGACACAATGTCTAAACCTACAATCCCTAACTCCAGTGAGCTCTGGAAGAGTAAATGGGGTAGGGAAAGGAGATAGTGGAGGTCTGGGGGGGTTCAAGGTGTTCCTGTGGGGGTCTATGGGGGGGTGGAGTGATTGGGTGAGTGGGAGGCACATGCAATACAGAGCTCCAGAGTATTAATGATGAACTCAGCAAGTCCAGGCTATGAGTATAGGAGGTCCCAGAAGTTGAGACAAGGTGAGAGAGGGGAATGAGACAAGATGAGACTTTAGGAGACAGATGAGAGACAAAAAAGGAAATTGATAAGATCAAGACTGATAAGATGGAAACAGATGCAATTGAGAAAGAGATCAGATTCAACAAGATGAGATAGAACAGAGAGATGGAAATACGAGAGACATAACAAACACAAGAATATAGGTAATATCAAGACTACCTAGCTACTTACTATGCCATGGCTTAAATACCTGCAGGGGGAACTCCTCTGGGATTGCAGGTCTGAGGTTGGGTTGCATGGGCAGGTCTCAGGTGCAGTTGTTTGGGGCATCCCAAAACTGGCTAGTTGGTGGTGGTTTTGCATTGATACATAACTGTGATGCATACCAGGGCAGGTGGACTTACCCAGAGTCTGAGGAGATCTCAGAGAAATCATGGGGACTGCCAGAGAAGCATTGGGGTTTTCTGGAGAAGTCTCAGAAGTTGCCAGCATGGGTGCCAGGGGGTGGGAAGGTGTTGTGGATGTTGGGGGTGAGGGGGAGTATGTTCCAGGCTTGCTGAGGTCATTCAGGGGAGGTCTGGGGTCCAGTGGGGGTTTGGAGATGGGTTGTGACACTTCCATGCCATGTTTAACCTAGATGTCTACCACTCCAGCTGGTTGGAGTTTACCACCTTGGTCTTCAGAAACCAGGCAAGCCCAGTTACAGCACCACCAAAGCCTATCATCTCATAGACCTGCTCAGCACCATAGAGAAACCTCTCTCTACCATGGTAGCTGCTAACCTCTTGCACCTTGCAGAAAAACACAACCTCCTCCCTCTAGGTCAGTCTGGCAGATACCCAAGCTACAACACTACAGGTGACCCCACAAGACCAAGGGCATGTGGCATTCTGGTAAGGTAGCCACAGCTTTGTTCCTTAATAATCAAGGAGCATTTCTCAACACAGTAGAAGAAAGGCTCCTACACAACATGAAGGAGCACAAAGTACCATCCAGCTACATCCAGCTCACAGAGCACATGCTCTCCAACCAACACACTTGCCTCAAATTTGACAACTTCATTACTTTAGACAATGGAACCACTCAGGGCTGCCCCCTCTCAATGCTGTTCTATGCATTTTACAATGCCCCACTTATTCTCACTGCTCACCTGGATAGTAAATCAGGAACTTCTGTAGGCTTTGTAGGTGATGCAATGATACTTGTAGTGGCCAATTCTCTAAAGGAAACTCATGCCATGGTCAAGGATATGATGGAGTGAGCCCATGGGGATTTCAAATAGTCTATTATGCATAACTCACCCTTTGAACTGATGAAACTAGCCCTAATGAATTTTCCCCACACCAAGGGCAACATAGCACCTAATAACCTGGTCTTAAGACAGATCAAGCTTGATGGATTCTCCACCTTTCAGACTGTAAGAATTGTCTCTACATACAAGTATCTGGGCATTAAATTTGACTCAAAGTTCTGCTAGTTGGCCTATGTGCAGAAAGTTGTCACCAATGCTGCATGGTGGACATTTCAGATCTCAAGACTCTCATGCCTCATATCAACTATACAACACTGTGACAGTCCCAGCCTTCACTTACACCACAGATGTCTATTTCTCTAACTAAGTGAGATATTGGTGGGCCACCAATGCACAAGCTCCATAGCAGCTATAAAATGCCTCTGCCCAGTGCAATGCTCTTTTGCAAGGTTCTCATCAGAGCCACTTTGCATCTGGCATCCCTCCCTCCATCCCACCCACTGGCAAGCCCTGTACACATGGTGACAGGGAGATATATATGCAAGCATTGATCTCCCCTTCACAACCTGTTCAAGTATACTGACATATCTTCCAAATCAATTGAGACTGTTCAGGCCTCTCACAGACATCCCAGCTACTACCCAGTCATGTTGACTCATATTCCCCCATTAAAGGACAAAGCTCTAGAGGCCATCATGAGAACCCACCACCATGTACTGTGCTGAGTCTGGCTTTGAAGGTGGCATAGGGGTGTTGGCCATCCTCTTCGTAAATAGGGAGTAGACTGTAAGTGGACCAGTCTTTGAACCATTCCACCCTTGCTGGACTTGGCCTGTGGGGATTGGCACCTCTATCTAGCCAACCTCTGGGCTGCCTGGCCCTTCTTACTCCCTCACTGTCTTGGCTTCCAGGCCTAATGAGTATGTCATACTTGGCACATGGTATGTTGTTGTCCATCATCTCTATATAATGGGACAACACATGGAAAGGGCATATTAGCCAACAGATTATAATGCTATGACTTTGCTTGCTTACTAACACTGACTAAGAATATGTAAAATTGGTCAGCATTCAATTGCAGAATTTCACCAAGTCTGAATTGTGATGATCAATACTAATAATTATTGATTAGAGTGATGACAGCATATCAAACACACATCAAAGTGTGTATTGGGTTATGTATTGATCAATGCTAAAAATGATTGATTGGAGTGATGACAGCACATCAAACACACATCAAAGTGTGTATTGGGCTATTCATGCATGAATATATATGCTAATAAACATTTAATAGAGCTTATTAG
>JAGGAV010008045.1:0-19630 GCA_017657295.1 Termitomyces sp. DKA64 | reverse complement strand
GGTAGCTGCAAACCCCTCAGCAAATTTCCTGCACCTCAATGTGGAAATTGAGACCATGGACATCCAGCAGGCCCACAAAGTCACCACCCTCCTGAATAGTGGCACCACAGGGTTGTTCCTAGACTTGGGGTTTGTCCAGCACCACTGCCTGATCACATAGCTGCTGTCCCAGCCTATTCTGGTGTTCAATATTTATGCAATACCCAACAAGGCTGGAGCCATCAACTCCATGGTTGACTCATCCTCCCCTACTGAAACCATGCAGAGCAGGCTGTTTTTACTGTCACCAGCCTGGGTAAGCAGGATATGATCCTTGGATTCACCTGACTTTGGGAGCATAACCCCAAAGTAAACTGGGCCTGGGGTGAGGTGACCATGAGCCAATGTCCCCAGAGGTGCACCACCTGTGCCACCAAGGTCAGGGAACAGCACCAGGCTGCAGTTTGAGAGCATGTGGCCATTTGGGCTTGCCATGCAGGCCACCTTCCCTTTGCAGATCTAGATCTTCTAGACCCCCTGCCCTTGGTGTTCCCTCATAGAGAGGCCCTCTACAAGGACAACTGGAGTGGTGGCAGGGCCCCAGAGGAGGATCTGCCAGGGGAGTTCTGTGCCTTGCACAACCCAGAGTCCCCAGACAAAGCAGTGGAGATTGGAGACCAGATATACACCACTACTCTATGCCCCCCATCCTCTATCACATAGATCTGGGCCAGTCAGACCACCTCTCAGCAGCTGGCCCAGGCATTTGTGGCATATTCTGTGCCCTGGGAGCTCTGGGACATCATACCTCCATATCTCCATGTGTTCAAGGATGTGATCTCCAAGGCCTTGTTTGACTTGCTTCTAGAGTGCAAACAGTGGGACCATGCCATTGAATTAATACTGGACTCCAAGCCCACTAGCTGCAAGGTCTAATCACTGGCACCAAGGGAGCAAGATGAACTCAACACCTTCCTACAAGAGAACCTGGCCTCTGGTCACATCTGCCCTTCCAAATTCCTGATGGCTTCCCTGGTCTTCTTCATCAAGAAGAAGGATGGTTCCCTCTGACTGGTCCAGGACTACCAGGTGCTTAACACCATGATGGTGAAGAACCACCACCCCCTCCCCCTCATCTCTGAGCTCATCAAAAATCTCTGGGGTGCACAGTACTTCATCAAATTGGATGTCCAGTGGGGCTACAACAATGTATGAATCCAGGAGGGAATTGAGTGGAAGGCTGCCTTCTGGACCAACCAGGGATTGTTTGAACCTCTCCTCATGTTCTTTGGACTCACCAACAGCCCTGACACCTTCCAGACAATGATGAATGACATCTTCTGGGACCTGATAGCTGGAGGCATAATGTGCATATACCTCAACAACATCCTCATTTACACTAAGACACTAGAGGAGCACTGCCACATCATGCACATCATCTTGGAATGCCTCCACCTTCACCAACTCTACTTCAAACTGGAGAAGTGTGAGTTTGAGCAAACCCAGATTGAGTATCTCAGGTTGATCATCTTGCACAGAGCCACAGAGATGGATCCAGTGAAGGTGGCAGGTGTTGCAGAGTGGCTGGAGCCCAAGAACAAGAAGGAATTGCAGGCCTCCTTAGGTTTCACTAACTTCTACTGGAGGTTCATCCAGGATTTCTCCCATCATGCCCAACCACTGTTCAACCTCACCACAAAGGATGCCACCTTGAGATGGCAGTCCCCAGAGCAGATGGCTTTTGACAATTTCAAGCATGCCATCACCTCTGGACCTGTCCTCCTTTTCCTGGACAATGACTCCTCCTTCCAGGTGGAAGCTGACAGCTCCAACTTTGCCACTGGAGCTGTTCTGTTGCAACAATCCCAGGAGGATGGAAAGTGGCATCTAGTGGCCTTCTACTTGAAGAGTCTGAACACAGTTGAACACAACTACAAAATCCATGACAAGGCAATGCTGGCCATCATCCAGTCCTTTGAGGAATGGTGGCATTTCCCAGAGGGTGCAGGACACCCCAGCCAGTCAAAAATGCTAGAGCTGGTGTCTCAGAACTATTGGTGGCCCCAGATGTCCCAGTATATTGGATCCTACACTAGTATATGCAATCTCTGTCTCTGGACCAAGCCCCAATGCTGCCTTCCCTCCAGCCAGCTGCACCCACTGCCTATCCCCACAGAGCAATGGAGCATTGCCTTGGTAGACTTCATCATAAAACTCCCCAATGCCCATGGTTACAATGCCATCATGGTAGTGGTGGACCTCTGTGGCAAGTGAGCACATTTCATCCCTACTCACACCACTTGCTCCACCATGGGTGCCACTAACCTGTACCAGAGGAATGTCTGGAAGCTGCATGGCCTCTCCAATGCCTATGTATCTGACCAGGGCCCACAATTCATGGCAGACTTTACCAACTGCTCAACATGAAGCTTCAGACCTCCACTGCCTACCACCCACAGTCCAATGGCCAGACCAAGCACATGAACCAGGAGCTCAAACAATACCTCTGCCTCCTCTTCTGCAACAAGTGCCAGGACAACTGGAATGAACTCCTCCCCAATGCCAAATTCCAGTACAACAACCATGTCATGTGGCCACCCAGTTTTCACCCTTCTTCCTGGACACTGGATGTCACCTGTGCATGGGCTTCAAACCCCAGGCCTGACCTTTGGAGAATGAGGCCATGAACAAGTTCATGTACCAGATGAAGATTGTGCAGGAAGAAGCCTGGGCAGTGCTGGCAAAGGCAAAGGATGACATGGCATGGTACTATGACTGTAGAAGGACCCCAGTGCCCCAGTACAAGCCCAGAGATTGAGTCTACCTAGACACCTCTGATATTATAACCACCCAGCCATCAAAAAAGGTCTTGCACTGACAATTAGGACCCTTCATAGTAGAATGGCAGGTAGGGCCCTAGCTTATTGGCTCCAGCTCCCTGCAGGAATGCACCAGCTCCATCTGGTCTTTAATGTGGTCAAACTGACTCCAGCCCCAGTAGACCCTATCCCAGGATGATGCCTGGCACCTCCACCTCCTCTGGTGGTGGTCAACAACAGTGAGGAGTACAAGGTGGAAGAGATCCTGGACAGCTGCTTATTCTGGCAGGGACTACAGTACAAGGTGAAGTGGAAAGGCTATGGAATTGAGGACATTTCCTGGGAACCCCAAGAGAGCATGTGCATACCCAGACTAGTCAGGGAGTTCCACCAACAACATCCAGATGTGCCATGAGCCATCAGAGGAATATATCCCCTCCCACCAGCAGACCAGGCAATCCAGACCTTTTTCTATCCTGCATGTCAAGATGCCACATGCTAGAGGGGGGGTGATGTCAGGGGAGTACCTTTTTCCAACCTCTGCCCCTGTCCAATACCAACTCTCCTCACCTGGTTCTGCTTCCCTGGGGGCTCATTTGACAGTTCTGGGGCACTCTACTAGTCCCCAGAGATCTCTGGAGACCTTAACTCTCCATGATCCCTCATTGCACACTTTGGCTAACTCCAGTCACCTACACAGTCATTTCCATGCCTCCACTGCCCCACTGATGCACTGCACCAAGCAGCAGGGATCCTTAGACTAGTTCTCTTTGGATTCCCCTCTGCTAGGTGATTAGTTTACCATTTGGATTGTCAATTACAGTTCTAATATACTTTGGATTCCCCTCTGCTAGCTGCATGATTTAGCTGTCACTCCCAGAGGTCACCCTTACATAGACCTGGTGTTCTTTACAATTTGGAGGTGGAAGAGGTTGATGTATTGTTTGTAGCTCATGGACTAGATGATTGTGATGCCACCTGAGGAGTCACAACCAATGCTCAAGGAGTTGCAAATAAGAATAATCCAGTAAGAATAATTAAATGTGTAACAATTCTTTTTCTCTTGTTTTTCTTTTTACTGTTAATTGATGAGTTATGTATTGAATACTTTGCATCATAGTATAGATTGTCTGAAGATAAAATGACACATGCTTCCAATGTGACTTCACTAGATCTCAGAATAGCTGTACTTGCAATGGCCCATACTTGATGGTCAAGACCCTTAGCAACATCTACAAACCCATGTAACATTGGTATGCCATATGGTTTCTGTCAAGTTCTGCTGACCATGGGGGCTCAGCTGCATTGGGTGAGTCCTTACTAGGCAGATACAATGTCTACAAATACAATCCCATGCTCCAGTGAGCTCTGGAAGAGTGAAACCAAGGGTAGAAGGCAAAGGAACAAGGTCCAGGCAAGTCTGGGGTACTCCAGTAGGTTATATGGAGGAGTGCAAGTAATGGACAAGTGTGAACAGGTATGGTGTGGAGCTCTGGAGTCAACTTACCAAGAGCTGTGGATAACTTGGGATTAGAACTGAGTTGAGGGCATGGGGATGTTTTGGGGATCATGGAATTGGAGACAGAAGTTGGAGGGAGTAGGAATGGGGCTGAACACAACTGAGAGAGTCATGACAAGACAAGAGACTTAGAGAAACAAGGTGAGACAAGACTTAGAAGAAAGAGATGAGAGATGGAGATGAGATGAGGAAAGAAACTGATAAGATGGAAACCAATAAGATTGGAACAGATAGATTGGCAAGACAAGATGGAACAACAAGACATAAGAGCAGGAGACATATCAGGTAATGCAATATCAAGACTACTGTAGCTAATACTACTCTACAGTCTAAGTACTATCAGGGGAACTCATCTGGGACCATGGGTCTAAGGCTGGACCATGTGGGGTGGGTCTTGGGTGCAGTTGTTTGGGGTGTCCCAAGATGGGTTGGCCAGGTGTTAGTAGTGTCTGATGTGTATCCATGATGTATGCTGGAGAGGACAGAGAGAGGGTTGGAGTTATCCAAACACTTGGGGGAGGCTGGGGAGGTCACAGAGTGTACTGGGGGAAAAGTTGGAGATCTCTGGAGAAGTGTCAGGGTTTGCCAGAGCAGGCACTGAGGGTGCTGGGGGTTGTAGGGGTTCCTAGGGAGAGGGGAGCATGTTCCAGGGTTTGCTGAACTTGGTTGGGCAAGCTCTGGAGGTGAAGGTGGGGGCCCAGGGTTGGGTCATGACAGTTTTACTCTAAGAGATACCTACCAAGATAGTCTTCAATGCTAATATATGCAACATAGAATAATATAAGTTGGAACTTGGAGCATCCAGAAAATAGTTGTTTCTATGTGATTCATCCATGTTGTCTTGAAAATAGTATGTGTATAACACAGCTGTAATTATCCCTTAGGAATAATTATTGTTTAGAGCTGTTCCATCCATCTTCCATCAGCAGATTTCCAACCAGATTTGCCAGTGGTCATTCTATACTGGCTATTTTTGAGAGGTGTTCCACCCATGTCATCCTGGAAATGGTATGTGTATAACACAACTGTAATTATCCCATGGGAATAATAATTGCTTAGAGCTGTTCCATCCATGTTCCATCAGCAGAATTTTGACTGGTTTTAGCATTATTTATAGCTTCCTTCTCCCATATTCCCAGGGCTGTCTATCCTACCTGTTATAGAATGAATTATATGCTTGTCATTGATTAAATCAATCATCTGCCAGTCCCATAATATATCATGGTATCACAGGATGGCCAATGTCAAAGTCAAGGTTTAGAAATGGTATGTGTATAACACAGCCATTATTGATTTCTGACCAGCTCTACTGGTGGGTTACTCTTCTGCAGTTTTTCACTCTTCAGTGGCCATGCATGATACATTACATTCTGGGGCCTCTGCTCCAGTGCAATAGACACTGCTGGTCCTGTAGTGTACATTACAAATCTCGCTCCACTATATCATGAGAAACAATACTTATGTGTGCCTCTATGTGGATAATGAGCATGTAGTATGGTATCATGATGGAATGTCAGCAACAAAAACCATGCTAAAGGAAATCACTCATGACTCAGCAATATATTTTTCCAAATGTTGTTTGAGGACTGCCAGTGTTGCACTATACACCATAGAATAAATCTATATATCATTGGAGTTGAATTTGCATAGGAATTTTATCTTTGGTGATGGAAAGTCCAATGCACCAACAATCATATTACATAATAAGTAATTAGCTTAATTGAATATATCTAATTACTTGTGGTCTAGATCCTGGATATGCCATGCTTGCAACAGCCTGTAACTTGCAGATTGGGTCATGAGCACCTTAGATCAACAAATTGTTGAGGAGTTACCCATTCAGTAGAGACTTGGATCCTGGCTGGTGAGGTTGTGGGGAGCAAAGAGAAGATGATGCAGCAAAAATAGCTCACATATAAGCTCCATGCATGCAGAGATCCTCAATCCATGTATATCAGATATGGCTGTTGCTGATGTCACTTATGTATTGCAGATTGTTAACACATGAGGATAGTTTGATTGATGGAACAATCATGTTGAGAACTGTTTTTATGAGCGGCATGGGCAAATCTAGTCAACACATGCCAAATCGAGATGCATGCTTGTTGAAAACAATTGCAACCACAAAAAAACCTTTCTCATAAGTCAAAGAGTATAGAAGGATGCAAGAGGAGCTTGATCCAACATACTTCAGCAAGAAACATAGCCACGATTAGAAATCTGAGTCGAGCACCAGTCTTGTTCTGGAATGCACAAGGCTTCTTGGCCTTTCCAATAACCATGGGCCGGAGCTTTTCAGACCCATCTGCATTTGACATCAATGCATATGTCAAACATACTTTCCTCCCTTTCACACCTGAATGTTGTTTGTCAGATAGACCTTGATCAGGTGGCATCCCTGTCTGTAAATCAACAACAATTAAGAAGATTACTATTGGTACCAGATACACACACATTGAATAATCCAGTTTCATCCATTTTGGAAATATCCTTCAAGTCATAACCATACTTGAAGATAGGCTCCTGAATCCGGCTCCATTCAGTTTCCACCACCTCTGCACTTGCAGAACTGGCTTCACATGCCGGCGACATTCCTTTAGGTTTGGTTGAGCTTTAGAACGCGCTAGCCATCCATTGCTCAGATCCAAACACTCATCGACCAGGATGCATGCTAAGTCTGGAATGGTTTCACTTGGTATGCCTTCAATACTCGGAGATCCACCATTTCTGTCACTTCCAGATGCTGTGTTTGATGTTGCCGTTGGGAAGAACAATCCACACTACAGTCTGCTTTGGCCCATCTTTCTCACCATTTTGCTTCCTTTTTGACCCAGGAGAAGATCAGAGGCTGTTTGATAACAAGATTGGTATCAATTAGTAGAAAAAGGTTTTCTGTTTTTGACTGATTCTTGCAATTGGCCTGATACCAGTCTAGAATCTTAATGTGCTGTTTCAGAGCTGCGACTTCCTTTTTTGTGAAGACATGTGCTGGTGCTCACTTGCTATTTTTGGACTTCGCCGGCCCATCTTTGGGTTTGTGCTTGGTTCCTATGAATGCCCTATCAATTGATGTTGAACTAAGAATCGATAATATGCCCATACATTTGTGCTTCTTCCCAACAACTTTGGCAAGTTCACCTGCTGCCTTCTCTGAGTTTCTTGCCTAGATGCTGCTGTTTGCTATCCAATCTTGCAAGTCCTCTTTCATAATCTGAAGCTGTCTCCAAAGTGTTTATAATAGCCATGAAGTCCACCAAATTGCCATCATTGTCCAACAATGCCTCACCTTGAGGAGAGATAGCTTTCTGTGCAGCCAATTGAGTCTGAAGGTGTTCTTTCCTGACACTGACTCGATTCTGCAAGGTCTCAAAGCCCTTTTGGCACTTCAAGCAGTTTCGGACCCATAGCAAGCAAGTAAGAAAACTTTGGATACACTGGAAATTCCTTTCAGATGATTTTCGAAGTTTATGTTTGAAGCATAATAAAAATAATGAGATTTCATCCGCAGAACGTTGTTAGGGAACATTGCATTAAGCGAGACGTTTAACATGGGATGAATAGTGGAATATTTGATGTTCTGGGGCCGCGATACGAAGTGCTGTAGATACTCAAGTCAAGTAGACAATCTATGTTTCTCCTGGATCAAGTCCCGCTACCTCTCTGCCATGAAAGGTGGTGGAATCCTGGTCAATACACCATCAACCCCATCACAATGAATGTGTCCCTGTGGCATAATGGACATGAAAATTATCTTCTGGCCACCATATTGACACAATGACACCATTGTCTTCATAATCGTATATATACAATACCTAACATACAACACTCTCATTCACTTATATCTGACTGAGGGTGAATAGTAACTCCATATATAACAAGACACTTACTCGATCTTTAGGTACGATCTAATGCAGTCACTTATATCCGACTGAGGACTAAACACTCGCTTGATCCTTGGTGTGTTACCTTGTTAGGATTCTGACAAAAGGCGCACTCCACATGCCGCATATCGACATTCTCCATATCCCCTCTCAACCCAAACTCAGCTGTGTCGTGTCCGAGTTGTTACCTTCCCCAGAATGAAAAATATGAGAGTGAGGTTCACTGTCTTTGGTATGTTCGGAGAGACTGTGACGCTGCCGATGGGAAGTCCTGCAAGCTGGTAAGGAGGGAAGCGGGAGCCAAATCCACATAGACGAAGGATAAGTGCATGCTTGTCAAGTAGGTGTGTGCATAGTTTCTGGCTGAGACTAGACTTCAGATGTTGTGGTATACTCGCCTAGTCGTGTTTTTCAATTCTCCGAGAGGTCAACGATCTTGCCGCAGGGTACATGACTGTCCTACTATCTTTGTCTTTGTTCTGTTCGCCACATCTACTAGCGATATCGACTATTCATGTTGTTGGGAGACATTCCACTAAGCTGCGCGGCTTAGTGGAATGTCTCCCACCACATGTGTCTTGTCTGCTTTGTCTGAGCCAATACAATACCTTGATTACGAATTGTATCCACCTGCCCCATTTACCTCTCGCTGTGTCTAACGCGTGTGTCATTGCTCAAGTTCGAAGAACGACTGAACGAGACACAATGTCATGAACAAGGGTGCAATCGAACCAAACTTGTCAACAGACTTGGCCTACCTGTCAGCGTCTCTTTATTGAAATTCAACCTCTTCAATGTTCAAGCTAACGCTTAACCCGCATCGATATACAGCAAATTTACTGAGCATGCCTTCGATGTCTTGGAGCAAAACAAACAATTTCCATCACATGAGTCCAGAATGAGTATTCACACAGAAAACGTTACACATTGAATCAATTTGGATTTCAGAAACTCCGGCATGCATGCAAGAAAATCTGTATCATAGCTCCTGTATTCTTATTTCAAGGCGGAGATTACAGAGTCCAACGCAGAATCGACGGCGGCGATGAAATTCTCCGCTTCTGTCGTGATGTTGGACTGTTCTAAATCAATCTTCCGCGCCAAAAGGATCGTGTAAAGGACGTACCGAAGCACATGCAACAAACGCGGCTCCCATAGCGTTACTAGACACTTGAAGAATCATCAGGTCCTGTAAGACGAGGGGGGTAGCACCGAGTGTGTCGAACTCTGGTTTCAGCTTGATGATATCCGCCAAGGCCATTTGGACATCAGGAGATAATAGACCTTCAAGGTCAGTAAGGATGGTTTGGGCATCACTATCGGAGAATGGGCAAGCGGCACGCTTATACCAGATAGCAATTAGAATATCAACAACAAGCATGATTAGAGACCATCACCCACAGTGATGTCATCTGTAACAGCAACAATGGCATTATTGACCTCGTCAATATCGTTGTGAAGGGCCTATATCAAGACAGGAATTTGTGTAAGCATGAGAGACGTGATTATATGCAGTACGGAGAAATAGCGCATACCATAGCTTGTTCGGGTGTTCCAGCACTGGTGAGGAAGGCTTCAATGGCGGCAACAACGGTGGATAGTCCGGGCAAAATGCCATTGGTGATGTCACTCTCTACCTGGGTGGGAGAAGTCTGAGCAAACGAGAACACAGCAAAGAAGGCAAGGACAAAGACACTCTTTAGTTGCATAGCGAAAAAATTGTGAGCAACGGTTCGTGATGATTCATAAGGGAAACACTACAGCCGTTTATATGAACTCAGACAGGACCAATCAGTGACAGATTGTTTCGGCGATCTATGTGTCTGAGCTTTTGATAGATGATATCTCCCTTCAGCGCGGAAAGTATGATGGTGTTCATGGGAATTTGTATGGGATAGTGGCATCGACATTTTACCATTTACTCCACAGTGATTCCCTGCACGGTAGACCGCTGAAACCAAAACTATTCTGGGGCGCCAAAGACTGCGAGAGCAATAGTAAAAGCGGAGGAAATTGCACACCCCTTGACAGCTCCACTAGGTGGCGTGATCTCACGACAATTGAGAATAGCAGCTTGATGATGACCTGGATTTGACAATGGGTTTTCAGGAGAATTATACATCCTCCTTTGGGGACGATGGCTTGTGCCTCTTTAAGAAGCGACAGTCAAAATGAATAGCGGTAGAAATCAGCCCCTGGAATTCGATGTGCGTTTTGATAGGGCTCAGTGATGGTGGATCAAGCTAGTGAAAAACGCCACGAGTAGATGGTGCAATACCATAGGGAAAGAAGACATTTCGTGGGAGTGATTTTGTTCTCATGAGAGGCAAATGTTCGTGTAAGGCAGCAAAGTACTCGTCATGTCTCTTCATCTCCGGTCCATCCTAGTCCGCCCATAAATAGCCAATCAATCAGTTTGAATTACTTTTGTAAACAAGGCACAAAAGTAACCCATGACAGCTGTACGATAGTTCCCATTGTGTGGAATGGAAAGTAGTTGGGTTTCTTGGTGGGATGCCAACCACGAGTACAACCATTTTATTGCTTCCAACGTTGTGGTGTTTTTACCTTTCAACCGCGAAGACTGACAGCTCAACATAAGACGCAGCGGTGTCCTGTATGGGAAGACAAAGTCCGCCGAAAAGGGCATATAGATTGAACAATCAAACAGTCTGAGAACCAACTGAGGTTTAGGAAAATTGTGCATCCTCCTGGCAATTCCGTGGAGAATGACAGATACGTGATCAATGCAAGCAGCCAAGCTCTTTCCAGGGGTGTTGAGAGGGACGTTTCATAGGCAAGATGACCATTCCCGTCATGTGCCGGTGTCATGGTTGGAGAGGGAATACACGGGGAAACGGTAGAAGGAGGATCTAAAGCTCGGGAAGTGAGACAACAAAGCAATTGGCATGTGGGAAATAGTTCACCCATGGGGTGCACAAAGTTCATAAATGTTGATCTCTTTTCATTTTCTGACGGACAGACAAAGAGAGCAAGCGGACAGAAAATGCTGGCCAAATTCTACCACTATTGTGTGTCCACACTAGAAGGATTGGTTGATTGCATTAACAGAGTTTGTGATTAATGCAAGCATTTCCGAGACCACACAGTATGTGCCATTCAAATTGAACAGCAGTTACATTCCATTTGTAACATTGTTACACAGAAGTTCTGATTCTTAGTTCGCACAGGTGAATCATATTCATTTGAGTTTTCAACTATGTATGATAAAAGAAAAGAACTTGTGAATACAATATATTGCTGGCAGCCTATTGCATACCCCCCAACAAGATTGTTATCATGATCTAACCAAAAATCAAGACCAGGCAGGATTGTATACTCAAATGCAAGAATGTGAGGTGAGGGGGGAGGGATGATTTTTTTAATTTAGAAGGCATGACCATGTGCCACAGTGATGGTGAATGGGGGCACATGTGCCCATAGGGTAGCAATACATATGCTTGGTGCTATAATTCAAGTCCTTATTTACTCTGAAAATATGTAATGCAAGTGCAAAAATGCATCAACAACTACCATTCTGCACTCTAAAACTGAGCACTCCTAAATATCATCAATAGTAGCATACAACACACCCTTGAAGTTCACAGCATCACTTGCAAGACATATGACAGTGGCTTCAAGGATGACTTCAATGGACTAGACACCATGCTTGCTTGTGAAGGACTTTTGGAAGTCAGCTCTCTTGAAGCATAGCACTTTCATCATAGGTATAGATGACTCCTCTCACTTCTAAACAAGCTATTCATCAACAAGAGTTTAATCATGAGCAATGGATCTGCAAGCCAGCATATTGAGATTCAACCAGATACTCAACTACAGTAAGTTTCTGGACACTAGATTGCATTGAAATCAACCTAATCTCTGGGCATTACCAGAGCATCAAGTAATCAATGTGCTGCCATTGCCATACCCTCACCACCATTTTTAGATTATTCAGAGTCAGGCTATGATGTACTAGCTTCAGAAAACTCAGAAGGAAATAGTATTACCTGGCAAAAGCATCCTTGTAGACAATCCAAAGGTTCCCACAATAAAAAAAATCTTGCAGCACTAGCATCTGGAGACCACCACATTCAACAGCCATTAAAAGAGTGACCTATAGTGAGGCCATGAAGATCAGGTCCCAAGCAGCATCTAGAGGCAGGGATGAGTAAGCTTCAACTAAAGAAAAGAGCTGTCAGGCATCTGAAGAAGGCTTCAAGATTATTCTGAGATCTATCTCATGCTGAGAGTCAGCTTGTGGTAAGTGAAAATTATCTTCCTCTTCAAACTGGTCTTTACTAGTTGAACCATCAAGCATGTACCAGGACTTCTAGCTTCAGGTGTCTTTGATAAAAACTCTGCAGGAAAGACACATTAGGAAGGCATCCTCACCTGAACCCATGTCTAGGCCTTTACCTCAAGGTTTGCAAATCAAGACTTCTGATTCTGAAGGAGATCATTTCTTAACTAGTGTTGGTAATTGTGAAGCATCATCTCCACCATCATTGATTGGTATAGCCAACAATGACTCTACCAATGTGGATGACTTCCCCTGTCCATTCCTTCAGATGAATAATGAAGATGAAGACTTACAAAGTAGTGAAGAAAACTCTGATGATACTTGCCTTTTGACAATGGAATTGGCAACAAAAGTTTGGATGATGGTGTGGTTGATGGTAACAAGATTGAGGGATCCACCAATGATTATTACCAATTCAGTGGCCAACACTCATTGCTAACTTGGTTGCAAGATGTATTTGATGCATGCATGGAGCAGTCCTCTTGCAAGGACTTTTTATTGTGATCATCACTAGTTTCCATGCCCTTCACTATCCTTCCAACTCTGAAAAAAAAACGGATTTTATCTAAGGATATCTATTCTTGTGATATATTCACTTAGAATCCTGAATGTTTTGTTCTAGAGGGCATTAGATGTCCAAATTATAGTTGCAGAGCACAATTATGATGTCACTTCCACATTACTTATCCTCACTGATTTGTTGACATTGATAGAGCTTGCTGAATGCTTTGTTATCATTATTAATGCTTTCAATGTTGTCATCCTCAAAAAGTTAAATTCCAAAGCTGGGATCCTCAGATTTTGGCTGGGCTACCACATGCTCCTACAGCTGAGTTACCTTCACATCTCAGTCATTGTAGTGAAATATAAGACCAGCACTGAACTTCATGTGATCATGTTTTGAACCATGGAATGTGTAGAACATTTTTTCCAATGCATTGTTAGTTCAGCACCAGTAGAACTATGATGTATTACAACTTTCACATCTCCATACTATTGCTAAACAAGGTCTATGCATCTTCATCCATGCAAAATATAAGTCTTTTTCCCTTTCCATGATCAGTCTCTTGATGGAATTCATAGATTCATATCAAGTTTGCAGTGGTGGCATGACATGTATGATGCATTTTTTGGTGATCATCAAGCAGAGCTTAATCAGCATACTGCAATGTTGACTGGCAAGATTTGTGTGATTGACTACAGCTTCAGGAGGTGTATACTCATTCTCAATCCAATAAATCTTCCAATAGTATTGGATGCTAAGTGGAATGTCAAAGCCTCAGGACAAGGTTATGTAACTGGATGTGGGCAAACAGCCATTTCTCAGACTGCTGTTGACTCAAACATTTTTATTTTGCAGATATATAAGAATTAATGATTTTCTTGATTACCAGCCTAAGTTTGCATGGTTGTCAAATTGTAGATTGGTACTATGCTTGCAGAAACTCATCTACCTTTACCATTATGGCAGGGAGTAACCAACCCTTTCATTATCAAAGTTGGCCACTCAGTAACAGCTGATTTGACATATCTTGAGAAGGTGTCATTACCCATTCCCAGAACCCCTGCCACCTTTCTTTGGTCTCTGGAACCTGCCCAACCAAGCCAGCAAGCCCTAGAGCACATACCCCTCCTCTTCCAACCCCTACAACCCTCCACTATCCTTGGTGCCCACTCCAGCAAACTCCAACACTTCTCCAGGGATTTCCAACACTTCCCCCAGTAGGGCCCATGACTTCCCTGACCTTCCCTGAGTATTTGGATAATTCCAACACTTCCCCTGTCCCCCTGGCACACATCACAGATATGCATCAGATGCTACTGACACTCAACCAACTTGTCTCAAGACACCCTGAACAACTGTACTGAGACCTGTCAAACCCATGTGGCCCAACCTTAGACCCACAGTCCCAGAGATGCCCTCCCACTAGTACTTAAGCCCTAGGGTAGTAGTAGTTATGGTAGTCTTGATATTGCCTAACTACCTTTGGTGTTGTGTTTCTGTTCATCTTGTTTCCCAATTTGTCACTAGTCTTGTTGTTCCATCTCATCTATCTCCAATCTTATCAGTCTTGAATCTTATCAGTTTCCTTTCTCATCTTGTCTTGCTTCCCTTTAAGTGTATTGTCTTGTCTCAGCTTCCCCTGGTTATGTTTGACTCTATTCCCACCACTTTCAACTTATGTCTTCAACTCTAGAGCTCCATGCCATACTCACTAACACTTGTCTGCTATTTGCATACCTCAATATAGCCTACTGGAGTACCCTGGACCTGCCCAGACCTCATTCCCTCACTTCATACTCTCCATTTCACTCATCCAGAGCTCACCTGGAGCACAGGATTGTACATGTGGACATCATGTCTGCCTAGTAAGGATCAGGCCTAGGTATTCAACCTTGGTCTGCTCACACTTGCACTTTTAAGGTTTCAGGTGTAGCTGGTGTTGGTGGAGATGTTCCAAGACAATGCATGTGATCTGGTTGTGTTCACCTATGATCTTTGTGTAGATGAGGATATCATCCAAATAGACACAGACAACAAATTCTGCAATCAGATCATGGAAAATGTCATTCATCATTGTCTGGAAAGTGGCAGGGCTTTCAGAGGCTCAAAGAGTCCACAATTAGTTTGGAATGCAGCCTTCCACTCATCCCTTTTTTGATACACACATTGTTGTAGCCCTAATAGACATCCAACTTGGTAAAGTAATGTGTGCCTCTAAGGTTATTGACAAGTTCAGAGATGAGTGGTAAGGGACAGCAATTCTTCACTGACATCACATTCAAGACTCAATAGTCTTGAACCAGACAAAGAGACCCATCCTTCTTCCTAATAAAGAAGACTGGAGAAGCCATTGGGGACTTGATGAGTTGTATTCAGCTGGAGCTGAGGTGCTCTTGCAGGAATGCATCCAGTTCATCCTGCTCACATGGTGCAAGTGAATAGACCTTACAGCTAGAAGGGTCTGCTCCAGGTATCAGCTCAATGGCATGGTCCCATTGCTTGCACTCAGAGTGAGTCAAAAGATGCCTTGGAGAATGTATCCTCAAAATCCTGAAGATGGTGAGAGACAGTGCTATGGAAGGGCTTGAGCTGAGAGTTTGCTGTGAATGCTTCAGCCAGCCTTTGGGAAGTGGTCTGGCTGGCCCTAATCTCTGTCAAGTTTGGAGGTGGGTAGAGTGTTGTAGCATAGATCCTATCACCTACTTCAATGGTATCATCTGGGGACTCCAGGTTCAGAGCACTAGCAAATTGCCCTGCACCTCCTTCTTCCTCCTGGGATTCACACCCAGCTTCTCTGACATCCTTGTAGAGGGCCTCTATGAGGGAATGCCAAAAGGAGGAGATTCAGAAGGTCAAGATCAGCATGGGGGAGGTGCCCTACATGACAGGCACATATGACAGCACACTCACAGACCTTTGCTATGCATTCCTCTCTGGCTTCTACTGCACAGGTAGTGCAATGACAAGGGCAACAGCTCATCTTCACCACTCCCTTTGCCCAATCAATCTCAAGGTTATGCTCCTGAAGCCAAGTGAACCCCAAGATCATATCTTGTTTCCCCAAACTGGTGACAGCAAAAACTGCATGATTAGAGTGAGTCTGATAGCAGAGGACCAGGTCCACCACAGAGTAAATGGAGCCAGCTTCATTGGAGGTACTGTCAATGTTGTATACTGAGATAGGGTGTATGAGTGGTTGAGTGGTGAGATGGCATTGTTTCACATATTCTGTGTCAAGAAAAAGGCCAGTTGCCCCACTATTCACTAGGGCAAACACACTGTGAGTTGGCTGGGTGTCCATCATCTCCACCTCCACCTCCAATCTGAAGGAGTTGACAGAGAGAGTAGAGGCAACAATGTAACAATGAGAGGGGTCATGTTCCCAGGCAGGAATTTTCTGGCATGGTTGAGAGGGAACTTCCTCAGCTGAGGCTTTAACTGGGGAATGTAGTATGTCAGAGAGGGTGCTTACAGTTTCAGTCACAGAATCAGGTACAAGGGGAGTTGTATTAGATTCTATGGACAGGACAGTGAAACAATTAGTAGCACTAGGCAATGGAGGCATACAGTTCATCCATCTGCTACCTCTTCCCAGCAGAGCAGGAGGAATTATTGGTCCAACTCCTGGCTGCTAAGGATCTGAGCATGAATCCCCTGTCCCATGCTCCTGGATGCATACAATGGCAGTTGGTCTGGCAGAGAGCATTTCCTCCAGTCCTGCATCACCTACATTCACCTCAGCAGAGATGCTTTTGACTCCAACATGCTGAAAACAGCTTGGGTCCTGTTGTACATGAAGGTTGGACATGCCTCCATCTATACATTGTGGGTGTTTTGATGCCCTGGAGGTGTCAGAAGTTTTGCTGACTGGGCTGCCTTTGAAAGGGACTTCTGGGTGGAGTTCTTCCCAATCAACCCTGCCAAAACTGCCACTTTAGCACTATGCAACTGGGAGCAGTATGGGCAAGGGAAAAGGACACTGGATGAGTATATCAATTCCTTCTGGGCATTAGTCAAGCAGGCAGCCTACCCCAACAGTCTCCAACTGTGCCTTACATTCCAGGATGGCCTGCACCTTGCATTACTAGAATGTATTGACAACCTTGCAGAGGGCTGTCTGGACAATGAGTGGATTGCCACTTGGTATAAGGTGGCCTGGGATCAGTGGCAGCTCATGGGGATTTGATGGGAGCTATGCCACATGCACCTAACTCCCCACCCTGCTCCCACTGCCATGCTCCAGTACCCTGCTCCCATATGTCCAGCACCTGCCCCTGCTCTGGTCATCCCTGCACCATGACCCTTGCCTCTGAGCATCCCCATGGATGTTGATGCTGCCCAACAGCATTGCCCCACACCATTACTGTGCCAGAGATGTGGGAAACCAGGGCACTTTGCATGACACTGCCCAATGGGTCTTGAGGTATGCTATCTCTCCATGGCTGAGCAAGAGGAGCTCCTCCTGCAACTGTTGGCCATGAAGGATGCCATCACAGATCCCTCACCTGACAAGCTGGCACCAGAGCTGACCCTGGAGGAGGATTTTTAGGCAAGTGATGGATGAGGTGTATGCCTCCATTGCTGGGTACTAACAGGTTTGCTTGTCTGTCAATAGAAAATGAAATTGCCTCTCTTGATATTGATGGTCTTAAGACAACAGAACCTCAGCACTCCCCTCCAGACATACAAACACCCACTCCAGACCTGGTGCCAGGCATTGTCCTGGGATAGGGTCTGCTGGGGCCAGAGTCAGTTTGACCATGTTGAAGACTGGATGGAGCTGGTGCATTCCTGTGGAGAGCTGGAGTTGATAAGCTAGGGGCTCTATCTGCCATTCTACTGTGAAGGGTCCTAATTGCTGGTGCAAGAGCTTCTTCAATGGCCAGGTGGTCATAATATTGGAGGCATACAGGTAGACTCAATCGTGCTTGTACTGGGGTGCTGGGGTCCTTCCATGGTTGTAGTACCATGCCATGTTGTCCTTCACCTTTGCCAGCACTGCCTGGGCTTCCTCCTGCATAATCTTCATACAGTCCACAAACTCATTCACAGCCTCATTCTCCAAAGATTGGGCCTGGGGTTCAAAGCCCATGCATGGGTGACATTCAGTGTCCAGGAAGAAGGGTGAATACTGGGTGGCCATGTGAATGTGGTTGTTGTACTGGAACTCAGCATTGGGGAGGAGCTTGTCCCAGTTGTCCTGGCACTTGTTGCAGAAGAGGCAGAGGTATTGTTCAAGCTCCTGGTTCACATGCTCAGTCTGGCTGTTGGACTGTGGGTGGTAGGTGGTGGAGGTGCATTGAGTAGTTGGTAGAGCTCCTGAGTGAAGTCTGCCATGAAATGTAGGTCCCAGTTGGATACATAGGCATTGGAGAGGCCATGCAACTTCCAGATGTTCCTCTAGTATGGGTTGGTGGCACCCATGGCAGAGCAAGTGGGATGAGTGGGGATAAAATGTGCTTGCTTGCCATAGAGGTCCACCACTACCATGATGGTGTCATAGCCATGGGCATCAGGGAGTTCTATAATGAAGTCTACTGAGGTGACACTCCATCACTCTGCAGGGATAGGCAGGGGTGCAGCTGGCTGGAGGGAAGGCAGCATTGGGGCTTGGTCCAGAGACAGAGATTGCATGTAGTAGTGTAGGATCCAATATACCAGGACATCTGGGGCCACCAATAGTTCTGGGACACCAGCTCTAGCATTTTCCACTGGCCAGGGTGTCCTGCAGTCTGGGAGTCATGGTGTTGCTCTACAATCCCCCAGCAGAGCTCTGGGTTGTTGGGCATATAAATACAATCCCAGAAGGTCAGGAGTCCATTATGGAGGGCCCATTTGTCTGCATGGACTGATTTGATGCTGGTGGTATATCTGGACTTGAGTGCCCTGGCTGCCTAAGCAACAAGTTCCTCCTGCAGACTGTCCTGGTTCCCCCACCTGATGTCCCAAAGGATCTCCACCTCCACCCCCTCAACAACTAGGCCTTCCATGGCTTGGATTGTGAACAACTTGGGTCAGAGGAGCACAATGTTACTGTTATCATCTCCCCTGGTGCCATGGTCTGCTCTCCAGGACAGGGCATCCAGCCTCCCCATGCTCTGGCCTGGCTTGTTGCAGCAAGAAGTCAAAGTTGGCTAAATAGAGGGACTACCAGGCCTGTCAGCAATTGAGCTTCTTGGCCATCTGGAAATACTCAAGGTTCTTGTGATCTGTCCATACTTTGAACTTATGCTGCATGCCCTCCAGGAAGTGCTGCCATTCCTCAAAGGACCAGATGATGGCCAGCATCTCCTTGTCATGGATTTTGTAATTGTGCTCCACCACATTCAGACTTTTGGAGTAGAATGCCACCAGATGCCACTTTCCATCCTCCCAGGATTGTTGCAACAGAATAGCTCCAGTGGTGAAGTCAGAGATATCAGCTTCCACCTGGAAGGGAGAGTCATCATCTGGGGAAAGGAGGACAGGTCCAGAGGTGATGGTGTGCTTGAGATTGTCAAAGGCCATCTGCTCTGGGGGCTGCCATCTCCAGGCAGCATCCTTGGCAGTGAGGTTGAACAGCAGTTGGGCATGATGGGAGAAATTCTGGATGAACCTCTGGTAGAAGTTAGTGAAACCTAGGAA
>JAGGAV010008044.1:0-19665 GCA_017657295.1 Termitomyces sp. DKA64 | reverse complement strand
TGGCCAAGGGCCACCTGGACAATGAGCACATCACCTTTTGGTACAAGGTGGCCTGAGACCAGTGGCAGCTCATGGAGATCTGACAGGAGGATCTGACAGGAGCTATGCCACATGCACCCAACTCACCACCATGCTCTGGTGGCAGGTCTCCAGCACCCTGCTCCCATGCTCCCAGCACCAGCCCCTGCTCTAGCCATTCCAACACTGCAACCCCTGCCATGGGCATTCCCATGGATGTAGATGCTGCCCAACAGCATTGCCTTGCACCACTACTATGCCAGAGATGCAAAAAACCAGGGCACTTTGCATGGCACTGCCCACTGGGTCTTGAGGTGTGTTACCTCTTAACTGCTAAGCAAGAGGAGCTCCTCCTGCAATTGCTGGCTGCAAAAGATGCTGCCAGAGTTCCATCACCAGATGAGCCAGCACTGGAGTTGACTCTGGAGGAGAGTGGGACATGCACCCCCCTCCCAAGCCTGGAGGAAGATTTTTAGTTGAGCAATGGATGAGATGTATGCCTTTGTTGCTAAGTACTAACAGGTTCACATGTCTGTCATTAGAAAATGCAATTGAATTTCTTGATGTCAATCATGCTAAGACAGACAAACCTCTGATCCCTTCTTCAAATGTACAAACCCCAACTCTGGACCCCAAGCCAGGCTCCCTGATGCCAGTCAGGCTCTGCCTGCATTGCCCCCCTGCCTGGGAATGACAATTGCCCTGGCAGTATGTAGTGGCCTCAAACCCCCCCTCAAACTCCCTGCACCTTGATATGGAAATAGAGACCACAGACAGCCAGAAAACCCATGGAGTCACTGCCCTCCCAAATAGCAGAGCCACTGGACTATTTCTAGACTTGGATTTTGTGAAGCACCATAGCCTGACTGCACAGCTGCTCTCCAAACTGAGATGCCCAACAAAGCTGGTGCCATCAGCTCTGTGGTAGATCTCATCCTCCACTACTGGAACCATGCTGAGCATGCAGTTTTTGCAGTCACCAGCCTAGGCAAGCAGGACATGATCCTCAGCTTTACCTGGTTCTGGGAGCACAACCCCAAAGTAGACTAGGCCTGGGGCAAGGTAACAATGAGCTAGTGCCCCTGGAGGTGTTCCACTTGTGCCACTAAGGTCAAGGAAGAGCACCAGGCTGAGGTTTGAGAGCATGCAGCCATCTGAACTTGCCATGCAAGCCATATCCCCTTTGTGGACCTAGACCTTCTGGGTCCCCCACCTCTGGCATTCTCCCATAGAGGACCTCTCTACAGGGATGACTGGAGTAGCAGCATATGCAACTAAGAGCTCCTGGATGAGGCAGTAGAGGTTGGAGACCAGATCTATGCAACCACCCTGCATTTGCTGCCCTCCATTGCAGAGATCTGGGCTAGCCAGACAACATTCCAACAGCTGGCTCAGGCCTTTGCCACAAATTCTTTGCCCCAGACATTCCAGGACATCATGCCTCAATACCTCCATGCAATTGAGGACATGTTCTCTAAGGCCTCATTTGACTCACTCCCAGAGTGCAAGCAATGGGACCACACCATTGCATTAGTGCTGGACTCTAAGCCTGCCAGCTGTAAGGTCTACTGTAAGGGCAACCTCTGGGAGCAATGGCTAAATCATGCAGCTAGCAGAGGGGAATCTGAAGTATATTAGAAATGGTAACTGATGATACAAATAGTAACTAATCACCTAGCAGAGGGGAATTCAAAGAGAACAAGTCTAAGGATCCCCACTGCTTGGTGCAGCACATCAGCTGGCAGCAGAGGTGTGGGAATGACTGTACAGATGACCAGAGCTAACCCTAACCTTAGGAGAGTGCTTGATAAGAGATTATGGCAAGTTCTGGGAGTTTCTTGAAAAGGGAATTGACCCCTGGAGATCTCTGGGGATCTGGAGAGCACTCTGGAGATGGTGAACAAGCCTTGGGGAGTGGGACTGGGTTGAAGAGAGTTGGCATAGACCAGACATGGAGGTCAGAAAATGGAAGTTCTCTGACATCACCCTCCCTCTAGCATGCAGTGTCTTGACATGCAGGGTAAAAGAAGTTCCAGATTGCCTGGTCAGCTGGTAAGATGGATAGATCCCCTGGATGGCTTGGGGTGTGTCTGGATGCCTATGGTGGAACTCCCTAATGAGTCTGGGCACATGCATGTTCTCCTGGGGTTCCCAGGAGATGTCCTCAATTCCATGGCCCTTCCACTTCATCTTGTATTGTATAGGTGACTATCCAAGATCTCCTCCACCTTGTGCTCCTTGTTGTTGTTGACCACCACTGGGGGTGGCAGAGGTGCCAGGCATTGCCCCAAAATAGGGTCTGCTGGGGCTAGTGTTAGTTTGACTACATTGAATACCAGATGAAGCTGGCACATTCTAGCAGGGAGCTGGAGTCAATATGCTAGGGGTCCTACCTGCCATTCTACCATGAAGGGCCCCAGTAGTTGATGCAAGAGCTTTTTTAATAGTTGGGTGGTTATAATATTGGAGGCATCCAGGTAACCTCAGTCTCCAGGCTGTTATTCAGGTGCCAGGGTCCTTCCATGGTCATAATATTGTGTCTGTCATCCTTTGCCTTTGCTAGAGCTGCCTGGGCTTCCTCCTGTGCAATCTTCATCTGATCCATGAACTTGTTCATGGCTTCATTCTCCAAAGGTTGGACCCAGGGTTCAAAGCCCATGTGCAGGTGACATCTGTTGTCCAGGAAGAAGGGTGAAACTTGAGTGGCCACATGAATGTGGTTGTTGTACTAGAACTTGGCATTGGGGAGGAGTTCATCCCAGTTGTCCTGGCACTCATTGCAGAAGAGGTGGAGATATTGCTTGAGTTCCTGGTTCACATGCTCAGTCTGGCCATTGGACTGTGAGTGGTAGGCAGTGGAGGTGTGGAGCTTCACATTAAGTAGTTCATAAAGCTCCCAGGTGAAGTCTGCCATGAACTGTGGACCCCAGTCAGACATGTAGGCATTGGAGAGGCCATGGAGCTTCCAGATGTTCTTCTGATACAGGTTAGCAGCCCCCATGGTGGAGCAAATGGTGTGAGTAGGAATGAAATGTGCTTGCTTGCCACAGAGGTCCACCACTACCATAATAGCATTGTAAATGTGGGCATCAGGGAGCTCTACCAATGAAGTCCACTGAAGTGACACTCCATCACTCTATGGAGACAGGTAGGGAATGGGGCTTGGTCTGGAGGCAGAGATTGTATATACTAGTATAGGACCCAATATACTGGGGCCACCAGTAGTTCCAGGACACTGGCTCCAATGTTTTCCATCAGCTGGGGTGTCCTGCAATTTGGGAGTCATGGTGCTGCTCTACAATCCTCCAGTGAAGCTCTGGGTTGTTGGGCATGTAGATGCAGTCCCAAAAGGTCAGGAGTCCATTGCAGAGGGCCCACTCATCTGCATGGATGGACTTGGTGCTGGTGGCCCATCCAGATTTGAGTGCCCTGGTGGCCTGAGCAATGAGTTCCTCCTACAGACTGTCCCAGTTTCCACACCAAATGTCCTGGAGGATCTCCACCTCCACTTCCTCAACAGCTAGGCCTTCCATGGCTCAGTCAGATTGCAAACAGCTCAGGTCAGAGGAGCATGATGTTACTGTTGTCCTCTCCCCTGGTGCTATGGTCTGCTCTCCAGGACAGGGCATCTGGCTTTCTCATACTCCAACCTGACTTGTGGTGCAGCAAGAAGTTGAAGTTGGCTAGGTAGAGAGACCACCAGGCCTGCTGGCAGTTGAGCTTTTTAGCCATCCAGAAGTATTTGAGGTTCTTGTGATCCATCCCCACACTTTGAACTTATGCTGTGTCCCCTCCAGGAAATGCCACCACTCCTTGAAGGACTGGATGATGGCCAACATCTCCTTGTCATGGATCTTGTAATTGCACTCCACCACATTCAGGCTTTTGGAGTAGAAGGCCACTGGATGCCATTTCCTATCCTCATGGGATTGTTGTGACAGAACAGCTCCAGTGGCAAGGTCAGAGCTGTCAGCTTCCACCTGGAAGGGAGAGTCATTGTCTGGGAAGAGGAGGACAGGTTTGGAGGTGACAGCATGCTTGAAATTGTCAAAAGCCATCTGCTCTGGGGGGCCCCAGCTCTAGGTGGTGTCTTTCACAGTGAAGTCAAACAGTGGTTGGGCATGATGGGAGAAATCTTGGATGAACCTCTGATAGAAGTTAGTGAAGCCTAGGAAGGCCTGCACTTCTTTCTTGTTCTTGGGCTCCAGCCACTCCATAAAACCTGCTACCTTCACTGGGTCCATCTCCATGGCTCCATGTGAGATGATCAGCCCAAGATACTCAATCTGAGTCTGCTCAAACTCACACTTCTCTAGTTTGAGATAGAGCTGATGAAGGTGGAGATGCTCCAAGACAATGTGCATGATCTGGCAGTGCTCCTCCAATGTTTTGGTGTAGATGAGGATGTTGTTGAGGTATACACACACTATACTTTTGGTGATGAGGTCCTGGAAAATGTTGTTCATCATTGTCTGAATGGTGGCTGGGCTGTTGGTGAGTCCAAAGAATATGACAAGAGATTTGAATAATCCTCAGTTGGTCCAGAAGGTGGCCTTCCATTCATCTCCCTCCCAGATGGGCACATTGTTGCAGCCCCACTGAACATCTAGTTTGGTGAAGTACTGCATGCCCCAGAGATTGTGGATGAGCTCAGAGATGAGGGGGAGGGGGTAGCAGTTCTTCATGGTCATGGCATCAAGAACCCAGTAGTTCTGGACCAGTCAGAGGGAGCCATCCTTCTTTTTGATGAAGCAGACCAGAGAAGCCATTGGAGATTTGGAGGGGTGAATATGACTGGAGTCCAGGTTTTTCTGCAGGAAGATATCATGCTCATCCTGCTCCTTTGATGCTAGCAGGTAGACCTTACAGCTCATGGGCTTGGAGTCTAGCATTAATTTGATAGTGTGGTCTCACTGCTTGCACTCCAGGAATGAGTTGAAGGAGGCCTTAGAGAACACATCTTCAAATGCATGGAGATATGAAGGTATGATGTCCCAGAATGTCTGGGGTGCAGAGTTCACAGCAAAGGCCTGGGCCAGCCACTGGGAGGTAGTCTGGCTAGCCTGGATCTCTGTGACAGAGGGCAGGGAGCATAGGGTGGTGGCATATATCTGGTCTCCAACTTCCATGACCTCATCCAAGAACTCCAGGTTGCACAACCCACAAAACTCCTCCCCAAGTTCCTCTTCCAGGGCCCTGCTGCTACTCTGGCTGAACTTGGTGGTGCAGGTGGAGCACCTCTGGAGGCACTGGCTCATGGCTACCTTGCCCCAGGCCCAATCTACTTTGGGGTTGTGCTCCCAGAGCTAGGTGAAACCAAGGATCATGTCCTGCTTGCCTAGGCTGGTGACAGCAAAGACTGCATGCTTAGCATAGCTCTGGTAGCAGAGGAGGAGATCTACCATGGAGCTGATGGCACCTGCTTTGCTGGGTGTTCTGTCAATATTGAACACTGGAATGGGCTTGGAAAGTGGCTGCATAGTCAAGCTGTGGTGCTTCATGAACTCTGAGTCCAGGAACAGCCCCATCACTCCACTGTCCAGGAGGGCAGCAACCCTGCAGGTTTGCTGAGTGTCCATGGTCTCAATCTCCATGTCAAGGTGCAAGGAGTTCACTGAAGGGTTCACAGCCACTATGTACTGCTGGGGCAGTTAGCATTCCCAAGTGAGGCAGCATGGATGGAGCCCAACTGGTGTTGGAGAGCTCTGCTTGGGGTCCAGAGTTGGTGTTTGTACATCTGGAGGGAAAGACTCAGGTTCTTCTGTCTTAGGGTCATCAATATTGGGAAGAGCAATATCATTTTCTACCAACAGACATGTGAATCTGTTAGTACCCAGTGACAGAGGCATACACCTCATACATCACTCAACTAAAAATTCTTCTCCAGGCCTGGAAGGGGGGCACAAGCACTGCTCTTTTCCAGGATCAACTCTGATGCTGACTCATCTGGTAAGGGGTCTACAGTGGCATCCTTTGTGGCCAGCAGTTGCAGGAGGAGCTCCTCCTGCTTGGTCATGGAGAGGTAACACACCTTGAGACCCAATGAGCAGTGTTGCATGAAGTGCCCTGGCTTTTGGCATCTCCAGCATAGTAGTGGTGTGGGGCAGTGCTGTCATGTGGCATCAACATTCATGGGAATGCCCAGTGGCAGGGGTTGCAGCATGGGTAAACCCAATGGCCAAGGTCATAGTGCAGGGGTGACCAGAGCCAGGGCAGGTGCCAGGAGTACAGGAGTGGGGTACTGGAGAGTGGCAGCATAAGCAGGGCAGTGAGTTAGATGCATGCAGCATAGTTCTCATCAAACCTCTATGAGCTGCCACTGATCCCAGGCCACCTTATACTAGGAGGCAATCTGCTCATCATTCAGCCAGCCCTTGGCAAGGTTGTCAATGCATTCCAGTAGTGCAGGGTGCAGGCCATCCTGGAACATGAGGCACAATTGGAGACCATCAGAGTAGGCCACTTGCTCAACTAACACCCAGAAGAAGTCAGTGTACTCATCCAGCATCCTTTTCCTTTGCTCATACTGCTCTCAGTCACATAGTGCTAGGGCAGTGGTTTTGGCAGAGTCAATCAGAAAGAACTCTACCCAGAAGTCCTTTCCAAAGGTGGCCCAATCTGCAAAGCTTCAGACACCTCCAGGATGTCAAAACACCTGTAGTGTGTAGGTGGAAGCATGCCCAATCTCCATGTATGACAGTACTCAAGCTATCTTCAACACATCAGAGTTGAAGGCATCTCTGCTAAGGTGAATATAGGTGATACATGACTGGAGGAAACATTCTCTGCCAGAGGGGTCACCATCACACATGTCTGGGAGTGTGGGATGGGTGATCCACACCTCAGGGGTTTACTGGAGCTGCTGGAAGGACTACCAGAGCTGTCAGGGGTGGTTCCACTGCCAGGGAGGGCATGGAGGTAGAGGGCAGGTGCTCTAGTAGTGTCTGAAGGGATTGGGAAATGAGCTTGGTGGTTTGGCAAAGGGTAGAGATTTTGGTCATGTGATGGGTGAGGGAAGATTGGGTCAATTGCACCTGACTCTCTAGGTATAGCAGGTGAGTCCAGGCCTTGTCATGAGGGGCTGGTGCCCCTGAGGGAGTGGGGAGTGTCTGAGTTGGCAAGCTGAGACATAGAATTCTGCAGGTGCTTAAGCCTGGTGGGAAAGTGACAGATAGGGGGCTTGGAAACTCTGTGCAGGCTATGAGGGGCTTCCAGATCAGGATCCTTAGACTTGTTCTGCTGTAGGGGTGACCTCTGGGAGCAACAGCTAAATCACACAGCTAGCAGAGGGGAATCCAAAGTATATTAGAAATGGTGACCAATGATACAAATAGTAACTAATCACCTAGCAGAGGGGAATCCAAAGAGAACAATTCTAAGGATTCCCACTGCTTGGTGCAGTGCATCAACTGGCAGCAGAGGCATGGGAACAACTGTACAGATGACCAGAGCTAACCATAACCTCAGGAAAGTGCTTGATGAGGGATTATGGCAAGTTCTGGGGGTTTCTGGAAAAGGGAATTGACTTCTGGAGATCTCCAGAAATTTGGAGAGTGCTCTGGAGGTGGTGAATGAGCCTCAGGGAGTGGGAGTGGGTTGAAGAGAGTTGGTGTAGGCTGGGTGTGGAGGTCAGAAAATGGAAGTCCCCTGACATCTACCTGCTAGCACCCAAGGAGCAGGATGAGCTGGATGCCTTCCTGCAAGAGAAACTGGAGTCCAGGCACATCCACCCCTCCAAGTCTCCAATAGCTTCCCTGGTCTTCTTCATCAAAAAGAAGGATGGCTCTCTCTGACTGGTCCAGGACTACTGGGTTCTTAATGCCATGACAGTGAAGAGTTGCTACCCCCTCCCTCTCATTTCTGAGCTCATCAATAACCTCCAGGGCATGCAGTCCTTCACTAAACTGGACATCCAGTAGAGCTACAACAATGTGTGCATCCATAAGGGAGATGAGTGGAAGGCTGCCTTCTGGACCAACTCAGGACTGTTCAAACCTCTTGTTATGTTCTTTAGACTCACCAATAGTCCAGCCACCTTCTAGACAATGATGAACAACATCTTCTGGGACCTCATTGCCAAAGGTGTGGTGTGCATATATCTCAATGACATCCTCATCTATACTAAAATGCTGGAGGAGCATCACTAGATCATGTGCATCATCCTGGAATGGCTTTGCCATCACCAGTTCTATGGCCACAGAGATGGACCTTGTGAAGGTAGCAGGTGTGATGGAGTGGCTGGAGCCCAAGGACAAGAAAGAAGTGCAGGCCTTCTTAGGCTTCACTGACTTCTACTGGAGGTTCATCCAGGATTTCTCCCATCACATCCACCCTCTGTTTGACCTCACCACTAAGGATGCTGCCTGCAGTTGGGGACCCCCAGAGCAGACCACCTTCAATGCTCTCAAGCATGCCATCACCTCTGGGCCAGTCCTTCTTTTCCCAGATGGCAACTCTCCCTTCTGGGTGGAAGCTGACAGCTCTGACCTCACCACTGGGGCTGTTTTATCACAGCAGTCCTGAGAGGATGGGAAGTGGCATCCAGTGGCCTTCTATGTGAATGCAGTAGAGCACAACTACAAGATCTACAACAAGGAGATGCTGGCCATCATCCAGTCCTTTGAGGAGTGGTGGCACTTCCTGGAGGGTGCATGGCATAAGTTCAAGGTTTGGACAGATCACAAAAACCTCAAGTACTTCTGAATGGCCAAGAAACTCAACTGTCAACAGGCCTGGTGGTCCCTATACCTAGCCAACTTCAATTTCTTGCTGCATCACAAGCCAGGCCAGAGTATGGAAAAGCCAGATGCCCTGTCCTGAAGAGCAGACCATGGCACTGGAGGAGATGACAACAGCAACATTGTGCTCCTCTGGCCAGAACTGTTTGCAATACAAGCTATGGAAGGTCTAGCTGTCTAGGGAGCTGAGGTGGACATTCTCCAGGACATCCAGCATGGAAAGCAGAATAGTAAACAGAAGGGGCTTGTTGCCCAGGCTGCCTAGGCCCTTAACTCAGGACATGCCACTGGCACCAAGTCTGTCTGTGCAGATGACTGGGCCTTCTGAGATGTGCTCCTGACCTTTTGGGCTCATATCTACATGTCCAACATCCCAGAGCTCCACCAGAGGATTGTGGAGCAGCACCATGACTCCTGGATCACTGGATGCCCTAGCCAATGGGAGACATTAGAGCTTGTGTCCCAGAACTACTGGTGGCCCCAGATGTCCCAGTACATTGGATCTTATATTAGTACATGTGATCTCTGTCTCTGGACCAAGCCCCAACATCACCTCTCTGCCAGACAGCTCCATCTTCTACCCATCCTCACAGAGTGATGGAGCATAGCCTCATTGAACTTCATTGTAGAGCTCCCAGATGCTCACAGTCATGATGCCATTCTGGTGGTGGTAGACATATGTGGCAAGCAAGCCCATTTCATCCCTACTCACACCACTTGCTCTGCCATGGGTGCTGCTAACCTATACCAGAAGAATGTCTGGAAGCTTCACAGCCTCTCTGATGCCTATGTATTGGACTAGGGCCCACAGTTTGTAGTGGAGTTCACCAGAGAGCTCTACTGACTGCTCAATGTGAAGCTCCACACCTCCACTGCCTACCACCTGCAGTCCAATGGCCAAACCAAATGCATGAACCAGGAGCTTGAACAGTACCTCCACCTCTTCTACAACAAGCATCAGGACAACTGGGATGAACTACTTCCCAACACCAAGTTCCAGTACAACAACCACATTCACACTGCTACTCAAGTGTTGCCCTTCTTCCTGGACACTGGGCATCACCCACACATGGGCTTTGAGCCCTGGGCCAGGGCCTTGGAAAGCAAAGCTGTGAACAAATTTGTGGACTGGATGAGGGTGGCACAGGAGGAAGCCAGGGTGGCTCTATCAAAGGCAAAGGATGATATGGCATGGTACTACAACCATGGAAAAACCCCTGCACCTGAGCACCAGCCAGGGGATTGGGTTTACCTGGATGCCTCTGACACTACAACCACCTGACCATACAAAAAGCTCTTGCACCATCAATTAGAACCCTTCATGGTAGAACAGCAGGTAGGGCCCCTAGCCTATTGACTCCAGCTCCCTGCAGGGATGGGCCAGCTTCACTCAGTGTTCAATGTGGTTAAGCTAACACTGGCCCCAGAGGACCCTATTCTGGGGTGACATCCAGCACCCCCTCCACTCCTGGTGGTGGTCAACAACAACAAGGAGTGCAAGGTGGAGGAGATCCTGAACAGTCATCTATTCTGACAATGGCTACAATACAAGGTGAAGTGGAAGGACTACAGAATCAAGGACATTTTCTGGAAACCATGAGAGAACATGCATGCACCAGAGCTTGTCCAGGAGTTCCACTAAAGACATCCAAATGCACCACAGGCCATCTGAGGAATCTACTCCATCTTGCCAGTGGACCAGGCAATCCAGAACTTCCCTATACCCTGCATGTTAAGATGCTGCATGCTAGAGGGGGGGTGATGTCAGGAGACTTCCATGTCCAGACTCCCTATTCTAACCTATGCCTGACCTATGATGACTGATGACTCTCCTTGACCCAACCCTTCTTCCCCAAGGCTCACCCTCCACTCCCAGGGCTCCCTCTAGATCTCTGGAGATCTCTGGAGGTCCTTCACCTTTTTAGAAAACCTCTGGAACTTTCTGTATTTCCTCTTCAAGCATCCCCTGAGGGCTAGGGTTAACCCTGGTCATCTGTACAGTTGTTCTCATGCCTCTGCCACCCACTGATGCACCACACCAAGTAGCAGAGATCCTTAGACTTGTTCTCTTTGGATTCCCCTCTGCTAGGTGATTAGTTACCATTGTATCATTGATTACCTTTCTAATATAACTTTGGATTCCCCTCTGCTAGCCATGTGATTGAGCCACAGCTCCTGGAGGTTGCCCTTATATTAGGAGTCATTCCCCAGTCTCCAACCTGGTCCAACCTTGACTCTTGAGACATTTCCAATGGGATTTCTGTCAGGAGAGTGCTCTTTTATTTCCCTTATTTCAGGCCTGCTGCTCATGTTTGTCCTCCCATCTTCTGGTGACAAGTACATTTAACCAAGGGCTATCCAACATTTACACTTTTATGTGGCCATGTGCCTTGAGGCCAGAGATTACAAGCTGTTGATAATAGATTTCTATTTTTGAATTGTGTTCTGGAATTAGTTGTTGTTGAGTTTTTTCTTCAGAAACTCCAGACTAAATTTTCCAAACACTGGCATTGGGAATTCTTGAACTTATTCTCTTTGGATCTCCTTCTGTCAGTTGTGTGATTGAACCACAGTCTCCAAAGGTCACCCTTACAGCAGAACACATCTCTAGCTTTGGTCTGGGAGCCCCCTTTCTCAATTGCCTTGAAGATTTGAAGCAAGTAACTCAGTTGTTTCAAGGACTTGAAGCAATTAAAAGGCCTCTCCTCACTATTGTCCTGCTATCCCCTGTGCTCCAACCAACCCCTCCACCACCTTCCCCTAATGCTTCAGGCCCCCAGGATAAAGGCTGAAACTAGTTGCTTGCTCTAGAGACCCAGATGCAATCTACTCAAGCTTCCCTCACCCTCCACATCTCCAAATGCTCTGGTCTATGCTAATCTACTGATGTTATCTCTCAATCCTTTCAGTCAATCCTAGAGCATCCCCCTCCAAGTTCCTATCACTGTTTTAACACCCTCTACACCTCCTCCAATATTGCTGCCAGCTTGCTTTGAGGCTACAACCATGCCTCATGCTAAAATACTTTGCCTTGCACTCCCTGATGCTTATAATAGGGCCTGCATGAATAAGGAGTGATTTCTGCAGTCCTGTATCACTTATATCCAGCTGAGCAGTGAAGCATTCACCTGTGACATGCTTAAGATTGCTTGAGTCCTTTTCTACATGAAGCTGGGCTGTGCCTCCATTTATGTGCTGTGAGTATTTCAAAGAGCTGGAGGTGTGGGGAGTTTTGCAAGGTTGGGATGAGTTTGAACACAAATTCTGAGGTGAGGTTTTTCCTCTGGATGCTGCTAAGACTGCCACCCTCTCTCTTTGTGACCATGACCAATCTGGTCAAGGGAAGTGGCCCCTGGATGAGTACATTGATTTGTTCCAAGCACTAGTTGAGTCCCTCTCTCATGGATTGAATCAATAATATGGCTGAAGGAAGACCCAACAACAAACACATTAAGACCTAGTACAAGGTAGCTTGTGATCAGTGGCAGCTCAGGGAACTGAAACATGAGCTGTGTCAGGCACCACACTCTCTTTCCTCCTCTTGTCCATTCTCTGCCCCTTGCTTGGGCCCAGTGCTCCCTATGTTCAAGGCAGGTTTACCCCCTGAGTCCCACTCCCCTTCCATCTATGCTCCAGCACTGGTTTCCCACTACTCTCTGCCTCAGGGGGTCCTCATGGATGTGGATGCATCACATCAGCATTTCTTTACCCACCTGCTTTGTTGACAATGCAAGAAGGGCCAGCCACTTTACATGCTACTGTCCCTGGAGCTCCCCTCCTCCTCTCTGGCATTCCCTTGTAGGGAGGCCCTCTATGAGGATGTCCAAGGTGCTGGTGTGAACTCATTAAAATCTAGTAGTCCTAGCCACATTTTTTTCAGTTTTATAGGCTACATAGCAAGCAGTGTGCTCCCTCTTCTGTGTGTCATCTGTTATGGCACAATTACCAAAGAGATACTCCAGTTTCCTAAAGTACTCTGACTCAGTTGTTGTTGAGCATTTTTCCCAGAAGCTCTAGAGTAAATTTTCCAAACACTGGCATTGAGAATTCCTAGACTTGTTCTTGTTGGATCTCCCTCTACTAGGTGAGTAGTGTTAGGACCCCACCAATTTTACTCTCCCAGTGTCATCTACCACCACAGAGACTGCCACACCTGACCCCATGCCCAGCCCACTGTCTGTGACCTGCCCATACCTGCACATCAACAGATCACCATCACTTCTGTCCAGCACAAACTATTGCCTATAAAACCCTATTCTACCAACCTTCCCCAGAAACCCCAAGTATATAGATGTGGCCCCAATGTAGTAGATAGTCAGTCTAGATATTGCCATTATTTCCTTATCTCTTTCTACTTATCTGTTTCTCTCTCTCTTTTCAATTCTATCTGTTTCTCTTCCTTCTCTGGCATAGTCTCCTAAGCATGCAAGACATTCTCATGGACTCCCTCAACATCTGCCTATAAACATTCCAACTCCAGGACCTTGCTTAACTTCTGTATCAAGCCCCAGAGTCACTGTACATTCCCCACCTGTCACTGAGCTAACCAACTAGCAGGTCCTTGCTCTCAGAGGTGAGCCCCCCAGGTTCTCAGACCTGACATAATATCTAGACTTCCCCCACTCATTAAATACTTGATGGCCTATTACACTGCCCTGCAATACTGACCATCTATAGCCTATTCTATGTACCCCTTCAGTCACCCAATTGCTCCAACCTACTATGCCCAACCCCCAACCACACTACCCAACATCTAACCCCCTTATCTGCCACTGCCCCAACCTCCAAACCATTACTGGCCAACACCAATATATGAACTAGGCCCCAGACCCTCAGTAAGCCAGGGCCCAGGCCCCAACTGGTGTTCCCTGGTGCCTCCCTCTACACAGGGCTCATTTGCAGGATCACACACAGGAGACCCACCAGGAACTCCAAACACAGGATGAAATGCTCCAGTGCCTGTCAACTCTGACCTGTTTGCAGCTGGAACCAGTTATGCAACCATGGCCAAGGGCTACCCACCCTTGACCTCCACCATGCACCCCCCTCCACCCTGCAGAGAGCCCATGGCAGCTCCAGCTGCCCACAATCCCCCTACACCCATAGGACTCAGAAACATGCCCCAAACAGGAGGGGATCCCTGGCTCTAGCAGGAGGAGCAAATGGCAGACTACTCTCAGCAGCACAATGTAATTCTGAGGAATTTCCAACTCCCATGAGTGGAGCTCTCCTGAAGAGCCCAGGATCTCCTCAAGAAACTGAGGCAACCCACCATGGAGGCCATCACCAAGATCTGGGTGAACTGTTTGGTAATGTTTTATAGGCTCTACAACCAAGAGAACCTACCAGCATAAACCCTCAACATTCTCCAGGACAGCACCTCCCTGCAGAATGAGTTGCATGACCTAGTCAGTGAAGTTCATGTCTTGCCCTTGCCAGGAAAGGTTTGAGGATCCCTCCAACCCTGCATTCTCCTTCCACTTGTAGCAAAGTTGAAAGCCTGCACCCCACCAAATTGCAGACACTTGAGATGTTAAAAACCAACACCAACACAACCTTAAGGAAGCATCAATGCTCCTCTACAACCTTAACCTCTTGGGAGGGCTGTTTGGCCAACCAGCTGTCAGAAACATGGGCCTGTCAGTCCAGCCCCACTCCAACTCAGCCTTGAATGCAGGAGCCTTCTGCATATGAGACCAAACCACCTGAAAACCTGTTGAGGTGCAATAGACTGAGCTCCCACTGATCTCAGAAGGCAAGAATCATTCTGAGCACACCCTCAGTTATATCAACAAGGAACCCTGCACAATTTCAGGATTGGGCACTCCACTGCCTCTGCACACAGAGCCTCAGAACCACCCTCTGCATCTTGACCTCTGCAGACATCCCCCACACTCTTATCAGCATCCTCCCCCACTGCCCCACTTGGTAGCACCCCCTCCACCTGGGCCCCCAGCACCAGCACTCACATCTGTCACCATTCTAGGAGGCCCCCCCTTGGGGCCCCTGAACCCTGAATTCCTAGGAAGACCTTTCAGACCCCCTGGAGGGCCCCCAGAATGGATGCCAGGAGGGCCCCCCATTAGGCTAGGAAGAGGAGGCCTATCCTCTAGAGGGCTCCCAAAAGGCAGATCACTTAAAGAATGGGGACCAGCCATGGGTGCTTTTCTCCCAGAGGGGGCTGGAAACCACTATTACTACTACTACAACACTGGTCCCCTGCCCCAAAGCCAGGAGGACAGAGCAAAAACCAACAGAGTCTGCAAAGCCTTAGCCCAAGAGAGATGGCTGGACATTCAGAAGCCCAAGCCCCCCTATGGGTGCAATCCCCAGAAGTGGCACACCTTCCTAGTGCAGTGTCTCAACATCTTCCAGGAAAAGCCCCACATCTTTACTACCAACTAGGCTCACACCACTTTCACCTTGTCTTACCTGCATAGCAAAGCCCTGGATTACTACACTGCACTTCTCTGGTACAACCCCTGCAACCCACTATTCTCTAACTGGGAAGCCTTTGTACAGGAATTCTCTTCCAAATTTGGAGTATATGACATTGTTGTGGAGGCTGAAAGAAAATTAGTAGTCCTCTGCATGTTGTCAGACATGTGCTTCATGGCATTTGTTGTCCAATTCAAGAAGGAGGCCTACAAGACAGGCTGGAACTACCATGCCCTTTAATTCCAGCTCAACAAGGCCATCTCTAAATAGATCCACAAAGTGCTCTGCCTTGCACCAAAGCAAACCACTTACAATAGCCTCAAGAGCCTTGTCACCTGGATTGACCAGTGCTACTGAGAAGACTACTCCAGAAAAATACAGTCATCCCAATCCCTGGGAGGCATCTAGCAACCCCATGCCAGACTGCCACAAGCCAAAACCACTTACCAACTCACAGTTCTTCCCACAGCTTGAGTTCACAAGCACTCCAGCCCTGGCAATGCCATGTGACCCCCTGCCCAGCTCCAGGCCATCACTCTAGACTCCAAAGACAGGGATGAGTCCTCTGGCCAGGATCAGAACAACCCCAGACCTGCCAAAATAGACTCTGAAGATGAATGCTGCAGGCCAATCAGTTCTGCCACTCAGACTGCCCTTGGGTAGCTGTTCCCCAAGAAACTAAGGAGCAGCAATGCCAAGATGGAGTATGCCTACTCTGCAGCAAACCAGGACATTTTTTTCAAGAATGTCCAGACCAAAACACCTTGGATGAGCTGTTTGAACCATCAACAGGGATGAGTTTGAATTTCAGTACATGGAAAACAAGCCAGCAATTTAGCTGACTTGGTAGACATGCTGAATTGCAGAATTGACCCTGACATCTTCTCCACTCAGATGCCCACATACATACTTTGGCACCTGCCCTGAACACCCTCATGGCTTACTTATCCTCCCAATCCTCCCAGGCCTTCCTGCTCCACACATTTCCCACTCCCTTCTTCTGTCTCAATGCTGCTAACACCCTAGTAGACAGTGGTGCCACAGACAATTTTGTCAACAAAGAATGGGTCCATCACTCCTCTCTTCCTTGGATCCAACTCCCCAACCCCATCCAACTCCAATTATTTGATGGAGAATTATCCTCTGCCAGAGAGGTCACCTCACTACACCTTTGCCCCTCTCCACTTTGAAAATGGCATGAAACAGGAGCTCCAAATGCTCATCACCAGACTACATATGACTGCCCCCATTGTCCTAAGTCTTCTGTGGCTCCAAACCACCAACCCCCCATATAAACTGGTGGACCCTTATGATGACTCTGGACCACAAGGATTCCTCCCACATCTCTTTCTCCTTGCCCTCCAATCCAGAATAAACAAGCTCCAGATCCCTCAGTAAGCTACACTCAAACTTGGCACAAATCCACAGGCACCACACATGCTACTCCTATCCTCAAAAAAGCCCCCTCAGCCCCCACCACCCAACTTCTTTCCTCCAAACATCCCCTGCAACAAGTTCAAAGGCCCAGTTTCCCACTAAACTGCTTCCCCTGCCCCCAGAAATACCAAAACCATGACCCCCAAAACCCCAGGACATCACTCACACATCATAAGGGGACACCCCATTTGCCAGAATCCTTCAAGAGGGGACCCAGGCCTACCAGCTATATATAACACCTGCTGAACAGCTCCAGGCCCAGAGATCCTCAGACCCCCTTGAGTCCAAGGAAGAGATTCTGCACAAGGTGATCCTCTTAGAATACCATGAATATGCAAACATTGTCTTGGAAGGAAGTGCAAAGGAATTCCCCCCAAACTGACTCTGTGACCATCAGATCAACCTAGAAGAAGGCACCTCCTCACCCTTTAGAAAGGTCTACAACAAGTCAGAAACAGAGCTCTGGGCTCTCAAGAACTACATGGACAAAATGTTAGAGAAAGACTTCATCCAAGCCTCCTACTTCCCCACCAGAGCCCCAGTCCTCTTTGCTAAAAAGAAGGATGGCTCACTCTGCCTCTGCATTGACTACCAAAGACTAAAGCAGATCATAAAGAAGAGCCAATACTGCCTCCCCCTTATAGGAGACCTAGTAGACCAACTTCAGAGTGCAAAAGTCTATGCAAAGATTGACCTCCACTCTGGGTACTGTAAGGGCAACCTCTGGGAGTGATGGCTAAATCATGCAGCTAGCAGAGGGGAATCTGAAGTATATTAAAACAGTAACCAACAATACAAATAGTAACTAATTACCTAGCCAAGGGGAATCTGTAGGATCCCTGCTGCTTGGTGCAGTGCATCAGCAGGCAGCAGAGGCATGGGAATGACTGTATAGGCATCCAGAGTTAACCAAAAGTGCTTGATGAGGGATCATAGTAAGTTCCAGGGGTTTCCCAAAAGAAAAAATGACCTCCAGAGAACTCCAGGGATCTGGAGAATGCTTCAGAGTCATCAAGTGAGCCTCAGGGAGTTTGGAATGAGTTGAGGAGAGTTGGCTTAGGTCAGGCATGGAGGTCTAAAATGGAAGTCCCCTGACATCACTCCCCCTCTAGCATGTGGCATCTTGATGTGCAGGGTAGAAGAAGTCCCAGATTGCCTGGTCCACTGGTGAGATAAGATAGATTCCTTGGATGGCTTGGGGTGTGTCTGGGTGCCTCCAATGAAACTCCCTAATGAGTCTGGGCATGTGCATGTTCTCCTGGGGTTCCCAGAAGATGTCCTCAATTCTGTAGCCCTTCCACTTCACCTTGTACTGTAGCTACTGCCAGAATAGACAACTATCCAAGATCTCCTCCACCTTGTACTCCTTGTTGTTGTTGGCCACCACTGGGGTGGGCAGGGGTGCCAGGCATTGCCCTGGGATAGGGTCTGCTGGGGCCAGTGTTAGTTTGACCATGTTGAATACCAGGTGAAGCTGGCACATTCCAACAGAAAGCTGGAGTTGATAAGCTAGGGGTCCTACCTGTTGTTCCACTGTGAAGGGCCTCAGTAGTCAGTGTGAGAGCTTTTTTAATGGTCAGGTGGTCATAATATCAGAGGTGTCCCAGTAAACTCAATCTCCAGGCTAGTATTTGGGTGCCAGGGTCCTTTCATGGTCATAGTATCATGCCATGTCATCCTTTGCTTTTGCCAGAGCTGCCTGGGGTTCCTCCTGTGTGATCCTCATCTGATCCACAAACTTGTCCACAGCTTCATTCTTCAAAGGTCAGGCCTGAGGTTTGAAGCCCATGCATAGGTGATGTCCAGTGTCCAGGAAAAAAGGGTGAAACTTGAGTGGCTGCATGAACATGGTTATTGTACTGGAATTTGATGTTGGGGAAGAGTTCATCCCAGTTGTCCTGGCAGTCATTGCAGAAGAGTTGGAGGTATTGCTCAAGTTCCTAGTTGATGTGTTTGGTCTGGCCATTGGACTGCAGGTGGTAGGCAGTGAAGGTGTGGAGCTTCATGTTAAATAGGCAGTAGAGCTCTCAGGTGAAGTCCACCATGAACTGCAGACTCTGGTTGGACATGTAGGCATTGGAGAGGCCATGGAGCTTGAAGATGTTCTTCTGGTACAGGTTAGCAGCTCCCCTGGCAGAGCAAGTGGTGTGAGTAAGAATAAAGTGTGCCTGCCTGCCACAGAGGTCCACTACTACCATTGTAACTGTGGGAATTGGGGAGCTCTACAATAAAATCCACCAATGCAATGTTCCATTGCTCCATGGGAATGGATAGGGGGTGGAGCTGTCTGGAGGGGAGGTGATGCTGGGGCTTGGTCCAGAGGCAGAGATTGCATGTACTAGTGTAGGACCCAATATATTGGAACATCTGGGGCCACCAATAATTCCAGGACACCAACTCCAATGTTTTCCATCAGCCAGGGTGCTCCACAATCCAGGAGTTGGGGTGCTGCTCTACAATCCTCTGGCAAAGCTCCAGGTCATTGGGCACATAAACACAGTCCTGGGAGGTCAGGAGTCCATTGCAGAGAGCCCATTCATCTGCACAAATGGACTTGATGCCAGTGGTATGTCCTGATATGAGTGCCCAGGCTGCCTGAGCAACAAGTTCCTCCTGCAACCATCCCAGTTTCCTCACCAGATGTCCTGGAGGATCTCTACCTCTGCTCCCTTGACAACTAGGCCTTCCATGGCTCAGATTACAAACAACTTGGGTTGGAGGAGGATGATGTTACTGTTGTCATCTTCCCTGGTGCCATGGTCAGCTCTCTGGGACAGGGCATCCAGCTTTCCCATACTCTGGCCTGGCTTATAGTGCAGCAAGAAGTCAAAGTTGGCTAGGTAAAGGGACCACCAGGCCTGCCAGCAATTGAGCTTCTTAGCCATCCAGAAGTACTCAAGGTTCTTGTGGTTCATCCACACTTCAAACTTATGCTGTGCACCCTCCAGGAAATGCCACCACTCCTTGAAGGACCAGATGATGGCCAACATCTCCTTGTCATGGATTTTGTAGTTGTGCTCCACCACATTCAGGC
>JAGGAV010008043.1:0-19721 GCA_017657295.1 Termitomyces sp. DKA64 | reverse complement strand
AGGCTAGATTCTCCTGTAGGAAGGCATCAAGTTTGTCTTGCTCCTTCAGTGCCAGTGAGTAGACCTTACAGCTTGTGAGCTTGGAGTCTGGCATTGATTTGATGGCATGGTCCCACTGCTTGCAATCTGGAAGCAAGTCAAAAGAGGCCTTGGAGAACACATCCTCAAATGCATGGAGATATGGAGGTATGGTGTCCCAGAGCTCCTGGGGTGCAGAGTTAGCTGCAAATGCCTGGGCCAGCCACTGAGAGGTGGTCTGGCTGGCCTGGATCTCTGCAATAGAGGACAGGGGGCATAGGGTGGTGGTGTATATCTGATCTCCAATCTCCACTGCTTTGTCTAGGGACTCTGGGGTGCACAAGTCACAAGAGGTGGTCTGGCTGGCCTGGATTTCTGCAATAGAGGGTGAGGAGCATAGGGTGGTGGCATATATCCAGTCTCCAATTTCCACTGCTTCATCCAGGGACTCCTGGTCATGTAAGCTGCAAAACTCCCCTGTTAGATCCTCTTCTGGGGCCCTGCCACTGCTCCAGTTGTCCTTGTAGAGGGCCTCTCTACAAGGAAACACCAGAGGTGGGGAGTCCAGAAGGTCTAGATCTGCAAAGGGGAGATGGCCAACCCAGCAAGCCTAAATGGCCATGTGCTCCTAAACCTCAGCCTGGCACTGTTTCTTGACCTCAGTGGCACAGATGGTGCACCTCCAGGGGCATCAGCTCATAGTTATCTCATCCTGGGCCCAATCTACTTTGGGGTTGTGCTCCTGAAACCAGGTGAAACCAAGAATCATGTCCTGCTTGCCTATGCTGGTAACAGTGAAGACTGCCTGCTCAGCATAGTTCTGGTAGCAGAGGATGAGATTGACCACAGAGTTGATGGCACTGGCCTCATTGGGCATTCTGTTGATATTGAACACCAGGATGGGCTTGGACAATGGCTGCATGGTCAGGCAGTGGTGCTTAACAAACTCTGAGTCTAGGAACAGCCCCATGGCTCTGCCATCCAGGAGGGCAGTGACTCCGCAGGCCTGCTGAGTGTCTGTGGTCTCATTCTCTATGTCAAGGCACAGGGAATTTTCCAAGGGGGTCGTGGCTACCTGTACTGCCAGGCCAGTTGGTATTCCCAGGTGGGGTAGCATGGATGGAGCCTAACAGGCATCAGGGAACTCAGCATGGAGTTCAGAGTTGGTGTTTGTACATCTGGAGGGGGGTACTGAGGTTCCTTTGTCTTAGGGTCATTGATATTGAGAGAAGCAATTTCATTTTCTATTGACAGACAGGCAAACCTGTTAGTACTTGGCAATGGAGGCATACATCTCATCCATCACTTGATTAAAAATCCTCCTCCAGACTCAGGAGGAAGGCACAAGCACCACTCTTCTCTGGGGTCAACTCCAGTGCTGGCCTGTCTGGTGAGGGATCTCCAGTGGCATTCTTTGGGCCAACAGCTGCAGGAGAAGCTTCTCCTGCTCTGCTGTGGAGAGGTAATGTACTTCAAGGCCCAATGGGCATTGTTACCCAAAGTGCCTGGGTTTTTGGCATCTCTGGCACAGTAATGGTGTGGAGCAGTGCTGTCAGGTGGCATTGACATTCATGGGGATGCCTGGAGATAAGGGTTGTGGCATGGAGGTGGCCAGAGCAGAGGCAGGTGCCAGGAGTGCAGGGGCAGGGTGGCAGACAGTGGCAGCAAGTGCAGGGCAGTGAGTCAGATGCATGCTGTGTAGCTCCCATAAAATCTCCATGAGTTGCCACTGATCCCAGGCCACCTTATACCAAGAGGCAATCTGCTCATCATCTTGGTGGCCCTTGGCAAGGTTGTCAATGCATTCCAGTAAGGCAGGGTGCAAGCCATCCTAGAAGGTGAGGCACAGTTGGAGGCTGTTGGGGTAGGCTGCTTGCTCAACTAGTGCCTAGAAGGAATTGATATACTTGTCTAGCATCCACTTTCCTTGCCCATACTGCTCCCAGTTGCATAGTGCTAAGGTGGTGGCTTTGGCTGGGTCAATTGGGGAAAACTCCACCCAGAAGTCCTTTTCAAAGGCTGCCCAATCCACAAAACTTCTGACACCTCTGGGGTGTTGAAACACCTATAGTGCATAGGTGGAGGCACATCCTGTTTTCATGTACAACAGTACCTAGGCTATTCTCAGTGCATCAAAGTCAAAGGCATCCCTACTGAGATGGATGTGGATGAGGCAGGACTGGAGGAAGTGCTCTCTGCCAGAGCCATTGCCATCATATGCATCTGGGAGTGTGGGATGGGGAATCTGCACTTGGGAGGCTACCAGAGCTGCCAGGAAGGCTGCTGGAGTTGCTGGGGGTGTTTCTGCAGCTGGAGGTGGCATGGAGGTAGGGGTCAGGTGCTCTAGTAGTGCCTGGAGGGACTGGGAAATGTGTTCAGTGGTTTGACAAAAGGTGGAGAGTTTGGTTGTGTGATGTGTGAGGGAAGTTGGGGTTAATTGCACCTGGTTCTCTACATGTAGCAGACAAATCCAGGCCTCATCCTGGGGGGCTGGGGCCTCTGAAGGATTGTCTGGATTGGCAAGCTGAGACATAGAATTCCACAGGTGCTTAAGCCTGGTGGGGAAGCAACAGATAGGGGACTTGGAGATTCAATGCAGGCTATGAGGGGCTTTCAGACCAGGATTTGGAGACTTGTTCTGCCATAAGGGCAACCTCCAGGAGCAACAGCTAAATCATGCAGCTAGCAGAGGGGAATCTGAAGTATATTAGAACTGTAATCAACAATACAAATGGTAAACTAATCACCTAGCAGAGGGGAATCCCAAGAGAACAAGTCTAAGGATCCCCACTGCTTGGTGGGGCACATCAACAGGCAGTGGAGGCATGTGAACAACTGTGTAGGTGACCAGAGTTAGCTGAAGTACTCAACAAGGGATCACAGAAAGTTCTGGGAGCCTCCAGAGATCTCTGGGAACCTGTAGAACACCTGGGAGACATCAAACAAGCCCCAGAGGAGTGGAACTGGTTGAGGGGAGTCAATGTTGGTCAGGGGCAGAGGCCAGAAAAGGTAGTCCCCTGACACTAACCCTGCACTCCACTTTTTCCCTGAACAAGGTCTGGCTAGTACAAATCAACCCTCTGGACCTCACTCCACTGCTCAGCTCAATGCCACCAACCTCTGCAATGCCCCAGACCCTCCAGATCCCAGACCTGACAATTCCCCAGATCTAGACAATCTCCTGGACTCTGCAGACAATCAAGAGGCCTTATGCACCAACTGGATCAAGGACTGGCCCTGGATCAACATCCCAGCAGAGACTCAAGTGTGACAACAGAAGGAAGGGGCATGTATTATGTGTGGTGAGCAGGGCCATTTCATCAATGATTGCCCTAAACACCAGGTTATGGGACATGTCATCTGAACCATTGACAGGGAAGATTGCAACTATCAGTTTACAGAAAACAACCCAGCAGTTTAGGTCATGAAGACACACTAAATCATGGATCAGACCCCAATGTCTTCTCTGCCCCAGTTACTTTCCTCCACACAACAGCAATCACTCTGGACACCCTCTTGGCACACTGCCCCTCACACTCCACCCACAACCTCCTCCTCTGCACCACCCTCCCCTTCTCTCCCAACTCCATACCCATTGTGATTGACAGCAGCACAACTGACAACTTCATTAATGAATCCTTAGCAGTGCTTGCTCCACAGCCTCCCCAGCAACTCCTCCTCCCAATCTCACTGAAGCTCTTTAATGGCAACCTGACCTCCACCAGTGACATCACTTGTTGTGTGGAGACAAAGATCACCTTCACCAATGGACAATGGCAAGACCTCCAACTACTGATTACAAAGTTGCATGCCTCTGCCTCCCTCATCTTTGGGTTTTCCTGGCTCTAAACAACTAACCCTTGCATCAACTGGCCAAGCCTCACCCTCTGCCCCAATTGGAATAGCTCACCCAACCAAGAACCTGTCTCCTTCAACATTCCTCCCCACCCCAATGTCTCAGAAGTCACCCCCAACACTCCACAAACCCTCTGCAGCTCTGCCTGAGGTCTGCACAATTATTCATCATCAATGCCTGCCTTGACAACACCCCCACTGTTCTCCTCACCCTCATTGATAGTGGAGCCTCCAGAACCTTCATCAGCAACCAGCTCAGCCTCCCCCATGAACTCCTTGACATGCCCCTGGAACTTCAGCTGTTTGATGGAAGATCCACCTTCACTGGGATCACCAAATTTCATTCTGGCTCACTCTTGACAGTGGCCTACAGTTCCCAGCCTGCCTCCTTATTACCCAGCTCCTGGAGATGACCCCAATTGTCCTTGGACTACCCTGGCTACATGATGTCAACCCCAACATTGACTGGAAGGACCTCACCATGCAGTTCCCTGGCCCCAAAGCCTGCCTGGCAGCTGCCATCACCCTCCACCACTACTCTCCTCATGACCTGAATGACTCTGATTTTGCTCCCAGCACACTGGAGCTGCCAGCACTCCCACCATGCCTGAGGACAACTAAGAAGAGGAGAAAGAAGCACCCCTGCCCTAAACTCCTTTAGGCACACCCTGACAGCTTCCCCCCAACATCCTCTGCAACCAGTACAAGGGCCTGAACTACCCCACTCAACATCCTCAGACAACTCTGGACCCTGCTGCTGCACCCCCAATGCCCAACACCATCAACCCAGAAGCCCTTGACATCAAGATCATTGGCATCATTCCTTTCATATGAATCTTGCAAGATGGCACCCCTGCCTTTCAACTCCAGATTACCCCAACACTTCTAGAAGAACACATCTACACCAGCACCATGTCTCCCAATACTCCAAAGACAGAGGAACAGATACTATGTGAAGTAGTTCCTTTGAAGTATCATGAACTTGCTGACATGTTCTCTGAAGGAAGCATGAAGGAACTTCCCCCACACTGATCCTACAATCACAAAATTGATCTCAAAGATGGTGCTTCCCCTCCCTTTAGCAAGATCTATGACATGTCAGAAGTCAAACTCCAGGCCCTCAAGGACTACCTTAATGACATGCTTGGAAAGGGCTTCATCTGACCATCAATCTCTGCCACCAGAGCCCTGGTCCTTTTTGCCAAGAAGAAGGATAGCTCCTTCTGTCTTTGTGTTGGCTACTAGGGACTCAACAAAGTCACCAAAAAGAACCAGTATCCTCTCCCTCTGATCAGTGACCTTGTTGACTGCCTCTGCAGTGCCAAGATCTACACCAAGGTAGACCTCCAGTCTGGCTACAACAATGTCTGGATTGCTCTGGGGCATGAATGGAAGACTGCCTTCCACACCTGCCACAGCCTCTTCAAGTATCTAGTAATGCCTTTCAGTATGACCAACTCCCCCCCCACTTTCCAGTACTTCATAAATGACATCTTCCACAACATGAACAACATCTTCATTATCTTGTACCTGTACAACATTGTCATCTACTCAAACTCTCTGGAAGAACACTGGGATCATGTCCAACACATTCTAGAACAACTCTGGGAACACCACTTCCATGCCAAGCCCAAGAAGTGCTCCTTCCACACTACTGAGGTTGAGTATCTAGGAGTTATTGTCACTTTGGACAGCATATAAATGGACCCAGTGAAGGTTGAGGCCATCCTCAATTAGCCCCTGTCCTGGAATGTTAAAGAAGTACAGTCCTTCTTGGGCTTTGCTAACTTCTACCACCAGTTCATCAACAATTACTCTGGCATTATAAAACCTCTCAACTGACTCACCTGAAAGGACACCCCCTGGGACTGGGACAGCAAGTGCCAAAGTGTATTTGCTCTCCTGAAGAAGGCCTTCATTTCTGCCCTGATTATCTGCTACTTCAACCCTGCCCTCCCCATTGTCCTCAAATGCAATGCCTCTGACTATGCCATTGCTGGAATACTCTCCCAGATGGGCTCTGACAGCAAGGGCCTCCACCCCATCACCTTCTACACCTGCTTGATGATCCCCACAGAGCTCAACTACAACATCTATGACAAGGAACCCCTTTCAATCATCAAAGCCTTCTAGTAGTGGAGGGCCTACCCCAAAGGAACCCTACACCACATACAAGTCTACTTGGAACACAACAACCTACAGTATTTCACAATCACCAAGCAACTGAGTTGATGACAAGCCCACTGGTCCAAAACTCTGTTCAAGTACAGCTTCACCATCCACTATTGCCCAGGACAACTCAGAGCAAAGCTCAATGCCCTCATCCAAAGGCCAGACATCTACTCAAAGAAGTTGTTTGAGGCTGAGTGGAACACATTCAACCACCATGTGGTAATCCCCCCTGAACATCTTCATGCTGTACTAATTATGAACAAAGGAGGGATTTTCTACCAAATTCAAAATGCCCCTCCAGATGCCTTCTTCACCCAGCATAACCCTCAGAATAGCTCTGCCAACATCTTGAACCTTGACCCTGCCTTCATGCTGTCTCTGGACCACTGACTCCTGCTCTAGGATGGCCAAAATTATGCTCTGGATCACAAATCTATCTGCCTCAACATTCTCTGACAGCACCACAACCACAAGCTTTGGGGACACCCAGGAATATGTAAGACCCTTCAACTCATCTCCCAGACTTACTTTTGGCCAGGAATGAAGAAGGATGTCACCCAGTACATACAAGCCTGCAAACCATGCCTCTGAGCCAAGGTTCCCTGACACCACCAGTATGGTCTGCTGAAGCCCCTCCCCATTGGCTGCTGCCCCTGGTCCTCAATTTTGATAGACCATATTGTCAAATTACCTGAGTCCAAAGGTTTTGGCACCATCCTTGTGGTCATTTGCCACCTCAGAAAGCCCTGTTTATCCCCTGCTGCACCACCAACAATGCCCTGGAGTTTGCCAGGCTATTCCTCAAACATGTATTTTCAAGCACAGACTCCCAGATGACATTGTCTCCAATTGCAGCCCCCTATTTGTCTCCTGGTTTTGGCAGTTGCTCTGCAAAGCACTCAAAATCAAAACCAACCTCTTGACTGCCTACCACCCAGAAACTGACAGACAAACAGAACAAGTAAACCAGACCTTAGAGCAGCATCTCCACCTCTACATTAATCATTTACAGAATGACTGGCATGTAGAACTGCCCCTTGCCAAGTTTACTTACAACAATACTCATTCTGCCACTGGGGTCTCCCCATTCTATGCCAACAAGGGATATAACCCCCAACTCACCCTGTCCCTCAAGGACATCCCCTCCCATGCTTCCCATGAAGTTGCTGAAGACCTCTGGTCCCTTCATCAATTTCTGTAAGGGGACTGGTCTCTGGACTGTCCCACCCTTGCCTAGCTTAGTCCAACAGGATCAGCATCTCTATCTAGCTGACCTTCAGACCACCTGGCCCCTTCTTACTCCCTCACCATCTTGGCTCCTAGGCCTAATGGGTATGTTATGCTTGGCACATGGCATATTCTTGTCAATCATTGATCCTTCTACTACTGGGCCCAATACTCAATAGTTTGTAGTCATCAGCTTCTGCTTAGTCAATAGGTTGTAGTCAATGGCCTCTGGCTTAGTAGTTATAGGTACTTAGTCATCAAGTAGCCTTGTAGTATGAAGGTGGATGTGGGGGTAGAATATCCCAGTCTGGACAATAGCATTGCTTCCAGGTTTATCCACTAGCATAACTGTAAGCTTGGCCAGTGTGGCCCCTTACCTTCTGCCTCACCCTCTGCCTTTGCCTCTTGTTGGATGCCTGCCCCTTGCCTGCTGTGACCTTGCTGCTTGCCTCTTGATAGGAGTGTCAGGTTGTGAGTGGTGGGCTTGGTTAGGACTATCCATGGCCAATGTTCCCTTACAATTTCTCTGGAATGAGATCAATACTACCAACCAAGCCTACTCTAAACATGCCAATTCCTGATGCAAAGCAACCCCTGACTGGGCCCCCAGTACCCTCATCTGGCTTGATCAATGCAACCTCAAGACCCAGAGACTATTGGTGAAGCTTGACCACAAATGACTTGGCCCTTTTAAAATCCTCCAGAAGGTCTTGACCCATGCCTACAAGCTTGACCTGCCTCCAGGATTGAAAGGCCTCCACCCCATCTTCCATGTCCACCTACTCAAATGGTATACTCTGGACCCCTTCCTCCCTAAATGCCTAAGCCAACCTCTGCCTGTCAAAGTTGAGGACAAATACCACTACAAGGTCAATCACATCCTCAACTTCCACCTCATCTGCAGTCAGCTCTGGTACCTAGTCTGTTGAAAAGGCTACGAACCCAAGAACAACACCTGGAAACCCTGGAAGAACCTCTTTGGAGCCCTGGCCAAGCTTTGGGACTTCCACTAACAACACTCCACCAAGCCCTGGGATCCCCAGGACTAGCAGGTACAGATGGCATTAGTGGGCATAACCCCTGCCTCTGGATTCAGCAGGGATTCAACTCCCACCAGTACCACCTATGTTTTCATTCTATCTTCCTTTACATAATCTGAAAAACATTTGAAGGCTGCAAGAGGGTTGTTATTTACAGTTATTATGAGTACAAAATATAACAATACAATGCAATAAGAAGGAGTCCAAAAAACCACTAACCCCTAGATGGTGGGACTAGAACCTCCTTGCCCTTCCCCCAGAATCCCCCTCTCCAGCCCCTCCTCCACCAGATTGACCTCCATTTGGGCAGTCACCACTGCCAGGTTCTTTACATGTCCCAGGAGGACCTCCCCCATGTCTACTGCCACCTCCCACCATGATCCAGGCTCCACAGAGTTCCTCTGCCAATGCCCCACTAGCAGCCTCCCCATGTGGTCCACCTCCTGCCTCAACTCTGGAGGGAGGTCTCCAGCCATCTGCCTCAACTCATCCTGGATCAATGCAAGGGCAGTAGAGGCCCTGTCCAACAGAATCCAGTGCTCCCAAACCCAGTCTAGCAAAGCATATCAGCAAGGTCAAGGGAGGAGGAGATGGGACCTTATGCATAATACCACCCTGCCCCAATGCAGCCTCATTTGCCAACCACTCCTCCCATCTTCTCCCTGCTTCCATGTCCACCCAGTACACCTGCATCTCCAAAGCTCCCTGCCACTCCACTATCTCTGCAGATTGCACCTCCAACTGCCTCAACCACTCCCACAAACCCTGAGCCTTCAGAATCCTTGCACTGACCTTGCTCACTGCAGCCTTGTGATCATGCCATGCTGCCTTCTGGTCCTACTGCACTGCCTCCCAGTCCTGCCATGCCACCTTGCTCTCCTCCTGGGCCCCTCAGAGCTCCTCTCCCCATGTTGCCAACTGCTCCTCCAGTTTGGCCACCTGCCAACATAGCACCTTGACATCAGCCCCTGGGGCCACCCCACCAAAACTCCCAATGCTGGCAAGTACATGTGTGACCCAGGAGGGCTAGCTATTGCTGCCTCCCCCCAGAGCCTCTTACTTGGCCCTACCTCTAGTGGGGAAGATGCCCTGTGCTTCTTCTTGTCCCAAGAGGATGGGGCTCCCTCCCTGCACCCACCTTGTGGTGGCCCTATCTTCCCCCAGGGTTGCCTCTCCTCCTCCCTGCCCTCCCCCCCAGGGCATGTGGGCTGTGACATACCTCCAGATACTCAACCCTTCTGCCTCTCCTCCAACTGCTCTGAGACTCACTCCTGATCCCCCCCTTGCTCCACTGCTATGCTCACTACATGCCACTCCTGGGAAATGGAACACCTCTCATGCCTAGCATGACATGGCAGACACACTAAGAAACCATGGCAGGATCCCTGTAAGGACAACCTCCAGGAAAGAGGCATTAAATCATGCAGCTAGCAGAGGGGAATCCAAAGTATATTAGAAACAGTAATTGACAATACAACAGTAACTAATCACCTAGCAGAGGGGAATCCAAAGAGAACAAGTCTAAGGATCCCTGCTGCTTGGTGTGGCACATCAGTGAGCAGCAGAGGCATGGGAACAACTGTATAGGCATTTAGAGTTAACTGAAAGTGTTTGACAAGGGATCATGGTAAGTTCCAGGGATTTCCCAAAAGGGAGAACAACCTCTGGAGATCTCCAGGGATCTGGAGAACACCCTCGAGTTAGTGAATGAGCCTTGGGGAATGGCAATGAGTTGAGGAGAGTTGGCTTGGGTTGGGCACAGAGGTCTGAAATGAGAAAGTCCCCTGACATCACTTCCTCTTTAGCATGCAGCATCTCAACATGTGGGGCAGAAGAAGTTCTGGATCACCTGGTCTGCTGGTAAGATGGGATAGATCCCCCAGATGGCTTGGAGTGTGTCTGGGTGCCTCCAATGGAACTCCCTGATGAGTCCAGGCATGTGCATGCTCTTCTGGGGTTCCCAGGAGATGTCCTCAATTCCATAGTCCTTCCACTTCACCTTGTACTGTAGCTGCTACCAGAATAGGCAACTATCCAAGATCTCCTCCACCTCATACTCCTCATTGTTGTTCACCACCATCAGGAGTGCCAGGGGTGCCAGGTATTGCCCTGGGATAGGTTCTTACAGGGCCAGTGTTAGTTTGACCACATTGAATACCAGGTGAAGCTGGCACATTCTGACAGGGAGCCAGAGTCAATAAGCTAGGAGTCCTACCTGTTGTTCCACCATGAAGGGCCCCAGTAGATGGTGTGGGAGCTTTTTTGATGGTTGGGTGGTCATAGTATTGGAGGCATCTAAGTAGGCTTGGTCTCCAGGCTGGTATTTGGGCATCAGGGTCCTTCCATGGTTGTAGTATCACACCATGTCATCCTTTGCTTTTGCCAGAGCTGCCCATGCTTCCTCCTGTGCAATCTTCATCTGATCCACAAACTCATTCACAGCTTCATTCTCCAAAGGTTGGGCCTGGGGTTCAAAGCCTATGTGTGGGTGATGTCCAGTGTCCAGAAAGAAGGGTGAAACTTGAGTGGCTGCATGAACATGGTTGTTGTACTGGAACTGAGCATTGGGGAGGAGTTTGTCCCAGTCATCCTGGCACTCATTGCAAAAGAGTTGGAGGTATTGCTTGAGTTCCTGGTTCACACATTTGGTCTGGCTGTTGGACTGCAGGTGGTAGGTGGTGGAGGTGTGAAGCTTCACATTAAGTAGTCAGTAGAGCTTCCAGGTGAAGTCCACCACAAGCTGCAGACTCCAGTTGGATACATAGGCATTGGGGAGGCCATGGAGCTTTCAGACATACTTCCAGTACAGGTTAGTGGCCCCCATGGCAGAGCAAGTGGCATGATTAGGAATAAAGTGTGCCTGCTTGCCACAGAGGTCCACTACTACCATGATGGTGGCATCATGACCATGGGTGTTGGGGAGCTCTACAATGAAATCCACCGAGGCAATGCTCCATTGCTCCACAAAAAAGGGTAGGGGGAGGGGCTGTCCAGGGGGGAGGCAATGCTGGGGCTTAGTCTGGAGGCAGAGATCACATGTACTATTGTAGGACCCAATATATCAGGACATCTGGGACCACCAATAGTTCTGGGACACCAGCTCCAATGTTTTCCATCAGCCAGGGTGTCCTGCAATCCAGGAGTCATGGTGCTGCTCTACAATCCTCTGGCATAGCTCCAGGTCATTGGACACATAGATGCAGTCCTGGAAGGTCAGGAGTCCATTACAGAGGGCCTACTTGTCTGTGCAGATGGACTTGGTGCCAGTGGTATGTCCAGACTTGAGCACCTGGGCTGCCTGAGCAAGAAGTTCCTCCTGCAGACCCTCCTGGTTTCCATGCTAGATGTCCTGGAGGATCTCCACCTCTGCTCCCCTGATGGCTAGACCTTCCATGGCTTGGATGATGAACAACTCAGGTCAAAGGAGCACAATGTTACTGTTGTCATCTTCCCCAGTGATCTGGCTTTCCCATACTCTGGCCTGGCTTGTGGTGCAGCAAGAAGTCAAAGTTGGCAAGGTAGAGAGACCATTGGGCCTGCCAGCAATTGAGCTCCTTGGCCATCCAGAGGCACTCAAGGTTCTTGTGGTCCATCCACCACACTTCAAACTTGTGCCATGCACCCTCCAGGAAATGCTGCCACTCCTCAAAGGACCAGATGATGGCCAACATCTCCTTGTCATGGATTTCATAGTTGTGCTCCACCATGTTCAGGCTCTTGGAGTAGAAGGCCACTGGGTGCCATTTCTTGTCCTCCTGGGATTGTTGTGACAGAACAGCTCTGGTGCCAAAGTCAGAGCTGTCAGCTTCCACCTAGAAGGGAGAGTCATCATCCAGGAAGAGGAGGATGGGTCTGGAGATGATGGCATGCTTCAGATTGTCAAAAGCCATCTGCTCTAGGGGGCCCCAGCTCCAGACAGCATCCTTTGTGGTGAGGTCAAACAGTGGTTGGGAATAGTGGGAGAAATCCTGGATGAACCTCTGGTAGAAGTTGAAGCCTAGAAAGGCCTGCACTTCCTTCTTATTCTTGGGCTCCAGCCACTCTACAATACCTGCCACCTTCACCAGGTCCATCTCTGCAGCTCCATGCAAGATGATCAGCCCAAGATATTTGACCTGGGTCCACTCAAACTTGCACTTCTCTGGTTTGAGATAGAGCTGGTGAAGGTGGAGGCATTCCAAGACAATGCACATGACCCAGTGGTGCTCTTCCAGCATTTTGGTGTAGATGAGGATGTCATCAAGGTATATGCACACTATGCCTTTGGCAATGGGGTCCCAGAATATGTTGTTCATCACTGTCTGGAAGGTGGCAGGGCTGTTGGTGAGTCTGAAGAACATGACAATGTCATGACCCATCCCTAGACCCCTGCCTCCCCACCAGACTTTACCCAGCCAAGTCCAACAAGCCCTGGAGCACATCCCCCTCCTCCTTCAACTCCTGTGACCCTCTCCTACTCTTGGCACCCACTCCAGCAAACTCTGATGCTTCTCTGGAGATTTCCAACACCTCCCCAGCATACCCCAGTGACCCCAATGGATTCTGGCCACATCTCTCACAGACTCTATCAAGCCCTCCAACCATTTCCAAGCTCCTGGGCATCCCTGGCACCTCTCCTGACCCTGGCCCACACTGCTGACTTGCTCTCTCAATCCATCACATCACTCTGGGGCTTCCTAACAACTATGGCATGACCTGAGTTACCATCAGTCCCCATCACCCATGACCCATATCCTGTTAGTTCCCATCAGAATACTGCCACAGCTTGCCAATTGATCAGAACCAACACCTGGCAGCCCCACATGTCTCTGTTAAGTCCCACCATCACACCTGCAATCCCCAGAAGAGGTCCTATAGCCAGTATATAAGTCATAGAACAGTATCTGTTATGGTAGCCTTGATATTACCTGAATTACTGTTTCATCTTGTGTGTTTCCATCTTGTTGTTCCATCTCATCAGTTTTGATCTTATCAGTTTCCTTTCTCATCTTGTCTCTATCTCTATTTTCTAAGTCTTGTCTCATCTTGTTTCCCTCAGTTTCTTATCTCATCTTGACTCTCCTAGCTATATACTTGACTCTCCTCATATTGCCCCAACTCCTCCTCTCAACTCCATAACCTCCAAAACCCTCTCTGCACCCCAACTTGGAGCCTAACCCCAAGTTCCCTTTTATTCCTAATCTTTGACTCCAGAGCTCCATCTTATAATCACTCCTCACTTGCCCATTACTCCTGCTCCTCCACACACTCTTCTGGAGCACTCTAGACTTCTCCAGAGCATGTTTCCTCACTTTGTCCACCCAGCTGATGTTGTGTCCACCTAGTAAGGACTCACCCAGTGCAGCTGAGCCTCCAGGTCAGCAGAACTTGATAGATGAGGAGTTCAAACAATTCCCAGTTGGTCTGGAAGGCAGCATTCCATCTGTCTCCCTCCTGGATGCATACATTGTTGTAGCCCCATTGAACATCCAATTTAGTGAAGTACTGTGCACCCTGGAGGTTATTGATGAGCTTGGAGATGAGGGGAAGGGGGTAGCAGTTCTTCATAGTCATGGTATTAAGAACCTGGTAGTCCTGGACCAGTTGTAGAGAGCCATCCTTCTTTTTGATGAAGAAGACCAGAGAAGCCATCAGGGATTTGGAGGAGCAGATACAACCAGAGGCCAGGTTCTCCTGCAGGAAGGTATTGAGCTTGTCCTGCTCCTTTGGTGCTAATGGGCAGACCTTACAGCTTGCTGGCTTGGAGTCAGGTATTAATTTGATGGCATGGTTCCACTACTTGCACTTCAGGAGTGAGTCAAAAGAGGCCTTGGAGAACATGTCCTTGAACATGTGGAGATTTAGAGGCATGATGTCCTGGAATTCCCAGGGCTTGGAGTTTGCAGCAAAGGCCTGGGCCAGTTGCTGAGAGGTGGTCTGGCTGGCCCAGATCTCTGTGATAGAGGGTGGGGAGCATAGGGTGGTAGCATATATCCAGTCTCCAACTTCCACTGCCTCATCTGGGAATTCCAGGTTGTGCAAGCCATGGAACTCCCCTCTTAGATCCTCCTCCAGGGTCTCTCCACTCCTCTGGTCATCCTTGTAGAGGGCCTCTCTACTGGGGAATGCCAGGGGTGGGGGATCCAGAAAGTCTAGATCTGCAAAGGGGAGATGACTGGCACAGCAAGCCTAAATGGCCACACACTCTTGAACCTCAGCCCAGTGCTGCTCCTTGACCTCAGTGGTGCAGGTGGCACACCTCTGGGGGCATTGGCTCATGGTTACCTTGCCCTAGGCCCAATCTACTTTGAGGTTGTGCTTCCAGTGCCAGGTGAACCTAAGGATTATATCCTGCTTGCCTATATTGGTGACAGCAAAGACTGTGCACTCAGTGTGGTTCCAGTAGCAGAGAACAAGATCTACCACAGAGTTGATGGCACCTGCTTCATTGGGCATTCCATCAATATTGAGCACTGGAATGGGCTTGGAAAGCAGCTGCATGGTCAGGCAGTGGCATTTCAAGGAACAGCCTCATTGCTCTGCTATCCAGGAGGGCAGGTGACTCCATGGGTTTGCTGAGTGTCTATGGTCTTGATCTCCATGTCAAGGCACAAGGAGTTTACTGAAGGCTTGTGGCCACTATGTACTGCTGGGGCAGTCAGTGTTTCCAGATGAGGCAGCATGAACAGAGCCTAGCTGGCATTGGGGAGCTTGGCTTGGGGTCCAGAGTGGGTGTTTGTACATCTGGAGGGGAAGGCTGAGGTTCTTTTGCCTTGGAGTTGTTGATATTGAGAAAGGCAATTTCATTTTCTACCAACAGACATGTGAACCTGTTAGTACTTGGCAATGGAGGTGTACATCTCATCTGTCACTTGACTAAAAATCCTCCTCCAAGCCTGGGAGGGGGGTGCAAGCACCACTCTCCTCTGGGGTCAGCTCCAGTGCCAGCTCATCTGGTGAGGGATCTCTGGCAGCATCTTTTGCAGCTGACAGTTGCAGGAGGAGCTCCTCCTGCTTGGCCATGGAGAGATAACATACTTTGAGACCCAATGGGCAGTGTCATGTGAAGTGCCCTGGTTTTCTGCATCTCTGATACAGTAACAGCATGGGGCAGTGCTGTTGGGCAGCATTGATGTCCATGGGGATGCCTAGTGGCAAGGATCATGGTGTGGAGATGGCCAGAGCAGGGGTGGGTGCTAGAAGTATGGGAGTGGGATACTGGAGAGCAGCAGCAGGAGTGGGGTGGGGACTCAGGTGTGTATGATGCAGCTCCCATCAAATCTCCATGAGCTGCCACTGATCCCAGGCCACCTTATACCAGGAGGCAATCTGCTTGTTGTCCAGACAGCGCTTGGCAAGGTTGTTAATGTGTTCCAGTAATGTGGGGTGGAGGCCATCCTGGAATGTGAGGCACAGTTGGAGACTGTCAGGGTAGGCTGCTTGCTTGACTAATGCCTGGAAGGAATCAATATACTTGTCCAGCATCCTCTTCCCTTGCCCATACTGCTCCCAGTTGCATAGCACTAAAGCAGTGATTTTGGTGGGGTTGATTGGGAAGAACTCTGCTTGGAAGTTCTTTTCAAAGGCAGCCCAATCTGCAAAACTTCCAACACCTCTGGGGCATCAAAGCACTTGCAGTGCATAGGTGGAGGCATGTCCAGCTTTCATATATGACAGTACCCAAGCTATTTTCAGTGCATCAGAGTTGAAGGCATCTCTGCTGAGGTGAATGTAGGTGAGGCAGGACTGGAGGAAATGCTCTCTGCCAGAGCAATCACCATTGTATGCATCCAGGAGTGCAGGATGGGGGATTTGCACTCAAGAGTTTACTGAAGCTGCTGGGGGGACTACTGGGGCTGCTGGAGGTAGGGGTCAGGCACTCTAGTAGTGCCTAAAGGGACTGGAAAATGAGCTTGGTGGTTTGGCAAAGGGTGGAGAGTTCAGTTGTGTGATGGGTGAGGGAAGATTGGGTCAATTGCACCTGGCTTTCTAGGTGTAGCAGGCAAGTCCAGGCCTCATCCTGTGGGGCTGGGGCCTCTGAGGGAGTGTCTGGATTGGCAAGCTGAGACATAGAATTCTGTGGGTGCTTAAGCCTGGTGAAGAAGCAACAGATAGGGGGCTTGGAGACTCCATACAGGCTATGAGGGGCTTCCAGACCAGGATTTGGAGACTTGTTCTGCTGTAAGGGCAACCTCCAGGAGAGAGGGGTTAAATCATGCAGCTAGCAGAGGGGAATCTGAAGTATATTAGAAATAGTAATTGACAATACAATAGTAACTAATCACCTAGCAGAGGGGAATCTGAAGAGAACAAGTCTAAGGATCTCCGCTGCTTAGTGTGGTGCATCAGCTAGTGGTAGAGGCATGGAAATGACTGTATAGGCATTCAGAGTTAACCAAAGGTGCTTGACAAGGGATCATAGTAAGTTCTTGGGGTTTCCCAAAGAGGAGAATGACCTCTGGAGGTCTCCAGGGATCTGGATAATGCCCTGGAATTGTCAAACAAACTTTGGGGAGTGAGAATGAGTTGAGGAGAGTTGGCTTGGGTTGGGCACAGAGGTCTGAAATGGAAATCCCCTGACAATTCTGCCACCAGCTCCTCAAACTCACATGCCTCCCCATGATGGGCACAGGTGATGCACTGGGCCATTGGTTAGCTGAAGACATGCAAGTGGCCATAAAAAACAACAACTTACTGGGGCTTCTGCCCAACACCACTCTAGGGTGGGGGGCCCATGGATCTGCCCCACTGCCTCCACTAACTGCTCCACTGTGACTTCTGCCTGCCCAATCCTCTGGGCCTCCAGGATGACCTGCACCTCCCCTGGCCCCAACACTGATCTAGTGAGACAACTTGACAAACTGGGGGCCAACCAAGTGGGCTGTTCCAAATTCCCAGGAAGGAGAGGACCCCTAGAAGGCTTGGCTGCTGCAAATGACAACTCCATGTGTATGGTCAGTGTGATTCATCTCTGGGATCAGAACACTTATGGTGGTGATACATGGTATTCACCCTGCACCAATCCTGTTGCTGGTTGTACTTGGCCCAATACTCCTCATATGCTGCCCAGACATCAATGGCATTCTTGTCAGACAGAGGTGTCAGGGATGATGAAGAAGAAGTAGATGTAGTGGGGGGGGATATGAGAAGATAACTATAACATGCTGGACATGTCCTGATCTCTTTTATTTTTCCCAGAGGAGCCTCCTGAACAGAAGTCATCATGCTTTGACTTTGATTCCCATGCCACTGCCCACCACCAAACTTCTGCCCAACTCTGTAACCTCCAAAACATCCCAGCACCCTCAACTTGGACTTCACCCTGAGTTACCTCATAGTTCTTGATACTTGACTCTGGAGCTCTATACCATCCCCACCTACACTCATCCATTACTCATGCTCCTCTGTCTAGCCTACTGAGGCACCCCAGACTTCCCCAAACCATGTTTCCCCACCTTGTACTCCCAGCTTCACTCTTTTAGAGCTCACCAGAGCATGGGATCATATGTGTAGACATCATGTCCATCTAGTAAGGACTTGCCCAGTGCAGCTGAGCCCCCATGGTCAGCAGAACCTGACAGTATCTAGTGATGCCTTTCAAAATGACCAAATCCCTCACCACCTTCCAATACTTCATGAACAATATCTTCCACAATATGAATGATGTTTTTGTTATTATGTACTTGGACAACATGCTGATCTACTCAAACTCCCTGGAGGAACATCTGGAGCACATATGCCATGTCCTAAAACAACTCCAGGAGTACCACCTCCATGCCAAGCCTGAAAAATGCTCCTTCCACACTATGGAGGTCAAATACCTCAGAGTGATTGTCACCCTGGACAGAGTACAAATGGACCCAGCCAAGGTTGAGGCCATCCTCAACTGGCTTCTGCCCCAAAACATCAAGGAGGTACAGTCTTTTCTGGGGTTTGCTAATTTCTATCACTGGTTCATCAACAACTACTCTGGAATCACAAAACCCCTCAACCAACTTACCTGGAAGGACACCCCCTGGGACTAGGATAGCAAGTGCCAAAGCATCTTCACCCTCCTCAAAAAAGCCTTCACCTCCACCCCAATCCTCTGCTATTTTGATCCTTCCCTGCCATTAGTACTTGAATGTGATGCCTCTGACTATGCCATTGCTGGCATACTCTCCTAAATGGACCCTGGCAGGAAGGACCTTTGCCCCATTGCCTTCTACACCCCTTCAATGATCCTCATGGAGCTCAACTATGATGTCTACAACAAGGAGCTCCTTGCTATTGTCAAAGCCTTCCAGCAGTGGAGAGCCTACTTCAAAGGAGCTCTGCACTGCATTCAAGTCTACTCCAACCACAACAATCTGCAATACTTCACCACCACCAAGCAACTCAGCTACCAACAAGCTTGCTGGTCCAAAACCCTCTCCAAGTATGACTTCACCATCCACTACCACCCTGGTTGACTTGGTGCAAAACCCAATGCCCTCACCTGGAGGCCTGATGTGTATCTGAAGAAGTCATTTGAGGCTGAGTGGAATGCATTCAACCATCAAGTGGTAATTCCCCCTGAGCATCTGCATGCCATGCTAATTATGAATGAAAAAGGAATCCTCCACCAAATATGAAATGCACCTCTAGACCTCTTCATCCAATGTGACCCTCAAAACAACTCCACCAACAAGACAGCAACTGACCAACTCCTCATGTTGTCTCCAGACCACCAACTCCTCCTCCAAGAAGGATGAATCTATGCTCCAGACTACAAGTTCATCCACCCTGACATACTCCAGCAGCACCATGACCATAAACTTCAGGGACACCCAGAAATTTGTAAGACTCTCCAACTCATCTCCCAGACTTACTTTTGGCCAAGAATAAAGAAGGACATCACACAATACATATGGGCCTGTGAACCCTGCCTCCAGGCCAAAGGACCCCACCACCACCCCTACAACCTGTTGAAACCCCTCACCATTTGCTGCCACCCCTAGTCCTTGACTTCAATAGACCATATTGTCAAGCTCCCCAAGTCTGAAGGTTTCAATGCCATTCTCATTGTTGTTTGCTGATTCACCAAGCAGGCCCTTTGTAAGGGGAACACTTAACATCTGCAGAACTCCTTCCACAAAGCTAGCAAGTGCTGGTGACAAGTGGGAGTTGAGTGGGTACAGAGGCAAGCAAGAGTCAGTCAAGGGACCAGCAGGGCTTACCAAGTGGTCAGACATTGCTAAAGAGCTTACAGTTGATTCAGTGTGTAGGCCAGAAGAACACTGCTATTGTTTAGCCTGGGGATATTCTATCTACAGGCTGCCTTTATATACTACATCAGTGGCTGTGCTATTACTAATACTGTTTAACTAATTGAGCCCCAGTATGTAATGGAGTATGACTAACAATAATCAATGCTGAGTAAGGTCCATGCATATGACTCATCAAGGCTGA
>JAGGAV010008042.1:0-14290 GCA_017657295.1 Termitomyces sp. DKA64 | reverse complement strand
GACCCCTACCTACCTGCCACCCCTGGCCATGAAACTATCCCTAGCAGCCCAGGTAGTCCCCCTGGCAGCTCCAGTAAACCCTCAAGCATGGATCCCCCATCCTGTGCTCCCAGATGCATGCAATGGTGATTGCTCTGATGGAGAGCATTTCCTCCAGTCTTGCATCACCTACATTCACCTCAGCACAGATGCCTTTGACTCCAATGCACTGAAAATAGCTTGGGTACTGTCATACATGAAGGCTGGATGTGCCCCTATCTATGTGCTGCAGGTGTTTTGATGCCCCAGAGGTGTCAGAAGTTTCACAGATTGGGCCACCTTTGAAAAGGACTTCTGGGTGGAGTTCTTCCCAATTGACCCCACCAAAACTGCTGCTTTAGCACTATGCAACCAGGAGCAGTATAGGCAAGGGAAAAGGACACTGAACAAGTATATTGATTCCTCCTGGGCATTAGTTGAGCAAGTGGCCTACCCCAATGGTCTCCAACTGTGCCTCATGTTCTGGGATGGCCTGCACTCCACATTACTGGAACACATTGACAACCTTGCTGAGGGCTGTCCAGATGATGAGCAGATTGCCTCTTGGTATAAGGTGGCCTGGGATCATTGGCAGCTTATGGAGATTTGACAGGAGCTATGCTGCATGCACCTGACTCCTTGCCCTGTTCCTGTCACCACTCTCCAATACCCTGCTCCCATACTTTCAACACCCACCCCTGCTCCAGCCATCCCTGTACTACAATCCTTGCCAATGGGCATCCCCATGGATGTTGATGCTGCCTGACAGCAGTGCCCCATGCCATTACTGTGCCAGAGATGCAGGAAACTAGGGCACTTCATGCAACACTGCCCATTGGGTCTTGAGATATGTTACCTCTCCATGGCTAAGCAGGAGGAGCTCCTCCTGCAACTGTTGGCCACAAAGGATGCCATCAGAGATCCCTCACTGGACAAGCCAGCACCAGAGTTAACCCCAGAGGAGAGTGGTGCTTGCACCCCCCTCCCAGGCCTGGAGGAGGATTTTTAGTTGAGCAACAGATGAGATGTATGCCTCTATTGCCAGGTACTAACAGGTTTGCTTGTCTGTTGATAGAAAATGAAATTGCCTCTCTCAATATCAATGACCCTAAGACAAAAGAACCTCAGTACTCCCCTCCAGACATACAAATACCCACTCCAGACCCCAAGCCAAGCTCCCTGACACCAGTTAAGCTCTGTCTGTGCCACCCTGCCTGGGAATGCCAGCTGTTTCAGCAGTACATAGTAGCCACAAACCCCTCCACAAACTCCTTGCACCACAATATGGAGATTGAGACCATGGACACCCAGCAGACCCATGGAGTCACCACTCTCCTGGATAGCAGAGCAATGGGGCTGTTCCTGGATTCAGAGTTCATGAAATGCCATTACCTAACTGTGCAGCTGCTTTTCAAGCCCATTCAGGTGTTCAATATTGACAGAACACCCAATGAAGCAGGTGCCATCAACTCTGTGATAGATCTCATCCTCCACTACTGGAACCATGCCAAGCATGCAGTCTTTGCTGTCACCAGCCTAGGCAAGCAGGATATGATCCTTGACTTCACCTGGCTCTGGAAGCACAACCCCAAAGTAGATTGGGCTCAGAGCAAGGTAACCATGAGCCAATGCCCCTGGAGGTGTGCCACCTGTGCCACCAAGGTCAAGGAACAATGCCAGGCTGAGGTTCAAGAGCACATGGCCATTTGGGCTTGCCATACTAGCCATCTCTCCTTCACAGATCTAGACCTTCTAGATCCCCCACCCCTGGTGTTCCCCCATAGAGAGGGCCTCTATGAGGATGACTGCAGTAGCAGAGGGGCCCCAGAGGAGGACCTAGGAGGGGAGTTCTGTAGCTCATGCAACCCAGAGTTCGTGGATGAGGCAGTGGAAGTTGGGGACCAGATATACTCCACCACCCTATGCTCCCCACCCTCTATCATGGAGATCTGGGCCAGCCAGACCACCTCTCAGTGACTGGCCCAGGCCTTTGCTGCAAACTCTGCATCCTGGGAATTCCAGGACATTGTGCCTCCATATCTCCATGCATTCAAGGATGTGTTCTCCAAGGCCTCTTTTGACTCACTCCCAGAGCACAAGCAGTGGGACCATGCCATTGCATCAATGCCAGACTCCAAGCCAGCAAGCTGTAAGGTCTACCCACTAGTGCTGAAGGAGCAGGGCAAGCTCAATACCTTCCTGCAGGAGAACCTGACCTCCAGTCATATCTGCCCCTCAAAATCCCTGATGGCTTCTCCAGTCTTCTTCATCAAAAAGAAGGATGGCTCTCTCTGACTGGTCCAGGACTACTGGGTCCTTAATGCTATGACCATAAAAAACCACTACCCCCTCCCCCTCATCTCTGAGCTCATCAATAACCTCTGAGGTGCATGGTACTTCACTAAATTGGACATCTGATGGGGCTACAACAACATATGCATCCAGGAGGGAGACAAGTAGAAGGCCACCTTCCAGACCAACTGGAGATTGTTTGAACCTCTTGTCATGTTCTTTGGACTCACCAACAGCCCTGCCACCTTCCAGACAATGATGAACAACATCTTCTGGGACCTCATTGCTGAAGGCATAGTGTGCATATACCTTGACAACATCCTCATCTACACCAAATGCTGGAGGAGCACTGCTAGGTCACATGCATTGTCTTGGAATGCCTCTGCCTTCACCAGCTCTATCTCAAACCAGAGAAGTGTGAGTTTGAGTGGACCTGGATCAAGTATCTCAGGCTGATCATCTTGCATGGAGCCACAAAGATGGACCCAGTGAAGGTAGCAGGTGTTGCAGAGTGGCTGGAGCCCAAGAACAAGAAGGAAGTGCAGGCCTTCCTAGGCTTCACCAACTTCTACCAGAGGTTCATCCAGGATTTCTCCCACCATGCCCAACCACTGTTCAACCTCACCATAAAGGATGCTGCCTGGAGCTAGTGCCCTCTGGGGCAGATGGCTTTTGACAATCTCAAGCATGCTGTCACCTCTGGACCCATCCTCCTCTTCCCAGATGACAACTCTCCCTTCTAGGTGGAAGCCAACAGCTCCAACTTTGCCACTGTAGCTGTTCTGTCACAACAATCCTGGGAGGATGGGAAATGGCACCTGGTGGCCTTCTACTCCAAGAGCCTGAATGCAGTGGAGCACAACTATGAAATCCATGACAAGGAGATGTTGGCCATCATCTGGTCCTTTGAGGAGTGGTGGCATTTCCTGGAGAGTGCACAGCATAAGTTTGAAGTGTAGACAGATCACAAGAACCTTGAGTACTTCCAGATGCCCAAGAAGCTCAATTGCTGACAGGCCTGGCAGTCTCTCTACCTTGCCAACTTCAACTTCCTGCTGCATTGCAAGCCAGGCTGGAGTATGGGAAAGCCAGATGCCCTGTCCCAGAGAGCAGACCACAGCACTGGGGGAGATGACAACAGTAACACATGCTCCTACAACCCAAGCCATCCAAGCCATGGAAGGTCTAGCCATCAGGGGAGTGGAGGTGGAGATCCTCCAGGACATCCAGCATGGAAACTAAGAGGGTCTGCAGTAAGAACTCATTGCTCAGGCAGCCCAGGCACTCAAGTTGGGATGTATCACTAGCATCAAGTCTGTCTGTGCAGATGAGTGGGCCCTCCATGATGGAGTCCTGACCTTCTGGGACTGCATCTACATGCCCAATGACCTGGAGCTATGCTGGAGAATTGTAGAGCAGCACCATGACTCCCAGATCATGGGACACCCTGGCCAATGGAAAATGTTGGAGCTAGTGTCCTGAAATACTGGTGGCCCCATATGTCCCAGTATATTGGGTCAGTACATGTGATCTCTGCCTCCAGATCAAGCCCCAGCATCAACTCCCCTCCAGACAGCTCCACCCCCTACCTATCCCCACAGAGCAATGGAGCATTGCCTTGGTGGACTTTATTGTAGAGTTCCCCAATGCCCACAGTTATGATGCCATCATGGTAGTCATGGACCTCTGTGGCAAGCAGGCACACTTTGTTCCTACTCACACCACTTGCTTTGCCATGAGGGCCATGTACCATACCAGAAGAATGTCTGGAAGCTCCACAGCCTCTCTGTGTCAGGTTCTGCTGACCTGGGGGCTCAGCTGCACTGGGCAAGTCCCTTACTAGGCAGACACAACATCTATACTCATAATTCCAGGCTCTGGTGAGCTCTGAAAGAGTGAAACAGAGTAGGTGAAGGTGGTAATGGTGGTCCAGGGAAGTCCAGGATACTCTGGTAGGCTATATGGAGGAGTGGGAGTGACAGACAAGTAGGGAATGAGTACAATATGGAGCTCCAGAGTTAAATAACAGAAGCTAGGGGGCAACTTGGGTGGGTCTGAGTTAGGAGTACAGAGAGGTTTTAAAGGTTCTAGGGTGGGATGGACTTTAACAGGGGATGGAAGTAGAGGTGGGGTTAATTGGGGAAGTCAATATGAGGCAAGAAACTGAAGGAAATGAGATGAGATGAGACTTAGGAAACAGATGAGAGATGGAGACAAAAATGGAAACTGGTAAGATCAAGGCTGATAAGATTGAGACAGATGAAATCAGGAACAATAAGATTTGACAAGACAATATGGAACAGTGAGATGGAGACACAAAAGATGTAGCAAACATGAGAACATAAGTAATATCAAGACTACTTTGACTATCACTCCTCTACAGCTTAAGTACCTGTGGGGGGAACTCCTGTGGGACCGCAGGTCTGAGGTTGGACCATGCAGGTGGGTCTTGGGTGTGATTGTTTGGGGCATCCCAAGACTGACTAGCCAGGTGTCAGTAGTGTCTTGATGCATAACCATGATGCATGCTGGAGGAGAGTGGAGGGACTTTGGAGTTACCTGGACACTGGGGGAGGTTTGGGGGGATCACAGGGAATGCCAGAGAAGCACTGGGGATCTCCAGAGAAGCATTGGGGATTGCTGGGCCAAATACATGATTTCCTTTGAAAGTGCTCAGGAATGTATGTGGTAATATACAACACTGCCATTATTTTACCTTGTAAGATTTCACTCTACATGTATAAGTCAAGCATGTTGACATTAAATATCATTTTCTTCATGAATATGTGCAGGTCAACAATATATGCATTTGATACATAAATGATGCATAAACACCAAACACACTGTCACCAACCTATTCACTGAAGCTCTTGCCACTCCCATTTTTGTATGACTTTATGATCTCTTGGGCTTTCAATCATTACCATGACTCCATATGAGGAGAAGCAGGATTTCTTGTGAGTGGAGGTTGCCATATTTATGCATTTTCTGATCACTGTACCTACCAGATTGTACTCACAATACTGTTTATCTTGATCTTATGATGTACAGAGTTCACAAATTGACACAGGAGTATCCTTACAATCACAGCTGGTAATGCTATTAATAAAGAAAAAGGCAGGAAAAAGCTGCAGATTATATCAGATGTATTACAGGACAACATGAGCATGCTAATAGATCATGGAATGTATATGAAGTGGCTGAAGCAAACTGGTCCTGGAAATATAGGACATGACATATTGATCTCATTTGCTGATATGAATAATGTTCTTTCTGCAAGAGAGACATTAATACCCAAAACGGTGTTTAGATAGTCACATAAGCAGGTATGACTCAAGTGAATGCTGTTGTCTCAGGACAATCAATGGATGAATGTAATAATTTACTTTCCTTCTACAGCCACTGTGGTACTTTGTGTCTTCACTTACCTGGATCATTCCTCTTCTGCTTGTCAAACATTACTGTCCTTTTTTGACTGGCCAAAGAGTAAAAATTAGTGATTCCCTTTGCATTGTTCATCATTCACTTCACACTAGAATGTGCCTTAACTGATATGGACCCACAGACTTCATCTCAGCCTGGTAAGAATCTTTCCACAAACCAAGATGCTTATCATAGGGACCTCGCTTTCTAAACATCATAGTTGGGCATGTTGAGAGGATTACAGGGTGTTGTGATATGACTTCACTGTCCATCACAATGTGACAATTTCCTATGTTATGCCACCCTTTTTCTCTTCTTGTTTACCATTTGTTACTATTACAAGCATAACCAGATAAAACTTTTGATACATTGAAGATGTCCCTCAGTTGTCTACACAATTGTGTTGTGACTCTGAGAGCACGTTCTTCCTACTTACTTATTTACCAACCTTTACTTCCAGATTACCTGTAGCTTTTTTTTTAATTCCATTTACGTGTGCGAGGCGCTTGGCGCCTATGTTACACGGTACATCGGACGGGTAACTACGACTACGAGAGCTACAGAATGCCACACCCCCCCGCGTACGCGGAGAATGAGCGGGCCAGCACTTCCGAGTGCTGTTTTAGACTGTACTCCCCTGATAGGTCCTGGGATAGAGCCCTGAGGGTGGGCGGCTGGGGGTAGAGACGACGAAAGCCTGCTAGGCAAGCGGGTTGGGGACGAGCAGAGGGGCCGCATGCCCAACCGGAGCTTGAGTAGAGGTAAAAGCTGTAGGGAGGGTAGTTAGTAGGCCTGGTGCCGTCATTAGAGTGTGAGTACGAGAAATTAAGATCGTTTTTAGGTTAATTTTGGATGGGCCCCTAAGGGCGACTCGGCGTCAGTTCGCTGGGGGTAGCAGGTGATGGGCGTGCTTCGCCTGGGCGGGTTGGTCTGTGTGGAGTCGGGTCAATGGCAATTTTGAAGCGTTTGGTGGCGTCTATGTATCTGAAGAGATGTTTCAATGCAACGCGAGCGGACAGGATGTGTGAGATGGACTCAGCTTTGCATTTCAGCGGGTGGGTGAAATGAACGAATTGTTCGTACTGATATTGGGGGCATACAAAGAGGTAGTGGAGCACTGTTTCGACAGTGAGGCTCTGGCAGTGAGGGCATGTCGGGGACTCGGCTTTGCGAATGCGGAACAGGTGCTGGTGCAGGGGGGAGTCACCAGTGCGTAGCTGCGTTAGGAACGCTGAGCTTCGACGGTTGACGAGGGTGATCAGGCACGTGTAGGCCTTGGATGGGAGGGATCCGTCGACTCTGCGGATAAGCTGGAAGCGTGGTGATTTCTTCCAGCGGGTTCTCCAGGTGGACTCGATCTTGCGCAGGGCTGTCTGTCGGAGGTACCTGTAGCTTACTTGTATCTTCTGCTTACAGGTAAAATATACAGTTGTCTACACAATTGTGTTATGACTCTGAGGCTTACTTGTGTCTTCTGCTTACACAGGGGAAGGAATGGAGATGTCAGTGGAAGAGATAGTTCTTGCACTGGTTGTGAGGACACATATAATGGGCAATGAGTTTGCCATCAGAGTCCATGAGTATGTTGTTTGGATAACAAATAATATCCTTGCTTATTCACAGCCATATAACTCTGATGCTCATATGTTCTGCCAATAGTCCATTTTTATAGCAGAGTACTCCTGTCAACCACTTGTGCTCTGACCCGCTCATTAATCAGTGATGACTTGAACCTTCCCAGGACGATTCTTGTTCAAATTTGTCATAGGAACTCTTTCTTCTGTTTGAGATGCTGCAAGCATTTCTCGTACTTTTTGACGAGAGTTAAGCCTATGCACATATGCAGTCTTGAGAAGAGAAATCAACCTTGAGAGATATAAAATTGACATACATTCCCTTCAGAAAATGAGACAAGTTGAGTATAATTCCATCAGGTGTACTTACTAGCATTGAGTTGAGATAGACTAAATTTGATACAACATGAGAAAAATAACAAAAAGCAGAGCTCATGTGAAAAACCTTTTCCAGCAACTATGGCAAAGGCTAACAGAAAAACCTATCAATTTTGAATGAATTTGTTTATCTGAGGACTTACCAGTGTAAAGAAGATTTGTAGGAGGGGCAATGTAGAACTGGAATAGATATATATCCCGAGAAAGCTAATCTTGGAATTAGGCATTCAGTAATACTCACAGACATAAGTGCACAGGTCATAATCATGCTTGTCAGTAGTCCAGTGCTCACACTGCATAAACTGATAAGTAAATGACAAAAGATATTTACATCAACTTGCCTGAGAATAACCAGACGATTGACCACATCTTGTGACCTAACGACACATTACACACTTGCATTCTTGAGCCCAGTCTGAGAGTTCCCACCTTCTGAACCCAGTGTGTAATCTATGTAGGAGGTAGACAAGTGATGTGCTTATGGTCAGATCACAGACAACAGCTGCAACTAAGCTGATGGAAAATGTAATCTTCCTCCAACATAAGTAAGGCATGCATACAGAAAATCAAGTGGTCTCACACGCTCTAGTGGTCTTCTTGCAATTTCCACTGAGGGACTTCTATATCTGTTAAGCGGTAAAAATATTCTTCATAACATGAGATGAGTTAACACAAACTGTAGAGCATCATCAACTAAGGTAATTGGCCCCATGTCTGCATCAGAAATCTATCTAACCCAATATAGAGTTGCTCACTCAATCCAGTACCTAGCTGAAATTCGGTAGAATAATCTGTATAAAAAATAAGAACTTACAAAATTGAACAATAGATGTTGTAAGCTATGGGAGTGATCGGAATTTGAGGCATGGTTGACATATACAGGAATACTGCATACAATCAATGCAACAAGGGGTTTTTGCCATTGATGTCTGGTGCTGACTAATACCAATCAAGTAAGACCCTATATCAAATGAGATATACAGTGCTCACGACGATACACTCTCCAGGTGTAGAAACTGAGAATATCACAGTATTGTCGGGTGAGTTCATTTTAGGTCATTGGCCCATTGGATACAATCAGCGCACCTCTGTACTATCAATGCAGTGGTAGTCTGTGTTATAGAATTATTAAGAATAAGAGCTACTACAGAGAATAAATGTCGACAAACCGAAGCTGTTGCAAGAACCTGCTAATGGCATTAATATCCATATTGAACAGCACTAGTCCAAGAGTCTCTGGGCACGTACTGCAGCTCCCCTAGAAGTACGAGGTCAGCGTTCTGTTATAGAGAATCACTTGCATCAACCTAACCAAGGAATATGAAGGAGCATTGATGCATTCTCAGGAATCTTGGCTGCAATGAAGTCATAGTAGACTGACTGTGTCATGCCAACCACATGTATGCAGTCCGTGATACTTGCACAAGTTGGATTCAAAACCCTGAGTAGATAACATCCTCCAATAGAACTCACAAAAGTACTCCGACCTTTGGTTGACAAATGAAAAACTAATGAGGACCTAGGTACAAACGACTCACTAATGCTTTCAAAAACCTATGATCAGCTGAATACGTTTGGAAATAATATATCGTTTGTGCGCATATGATTCCAAAAAGCCTGTGAAAGAAGTTAGTTGCAGAAATATGCCAAAGGAGATCGCCGTACGCAAAGTCAAGCATCGTGGCTAGATGACAGAGAGGAATAGGGAAGTTTGAGGGCTGTATCATCAGGAGGTACCTACCTATGAGTGCTGGCGCTGTAGGGTTACCTACGTTTAACATGGTTGTTTGATGTAGAGGGGTGTTCAGGTGTCTAGATGATACTTAGGGAAAAACCTTAGATATATCTGGTTGTCAAAATCTTCCCTTTCGGGTTCCATTTCACGCCCAGCAATCAAAGGGGGGTGACCTCAGTTCCGGCTATATATTTTTTCCTGATGGAACTCGAACAAGTTCATACTTCATCATCATGTGAGTAGCCCAATTTTTCGTGCTATGTATAGATGGGGGCCTTCATCCCATTATGGCAGGACACCCACACTTCACATGAGACATCATCACCTAAACTGCTATTTTTCTGTCTTGTGCGAAGATGTACGATCATAATCTAGTAGAGGCAAGCGAGGAAGCGATCGAGAATGAACCGTTTTTGAAGCTCCAACTAACTTTGGTTCCAATGAAATCGCGGGCCCTAGCTATGGGTCAACCAGTACATGGTATGGTTGGCAGTCTTCACATATCATCTTGTGCTCAGGTTTCAGATAGATCTGCAAGGACCTTTTGAGACGTTTGAATGTTTGGTTTTTCTCTACTTCCATGGATGAGAGGCACATGAAATCTCTCGATCACAATTGGGTTCAGGAAAAAGTCGTGAGATCCTGTTTGGCCTGTGTGCGAAACTTGCGAATGGTGACAAAAAAGCCTGTATCTGATTGGCATTTTTGCCCACCTATGAGTGTCTCATGCCGAATGGGGAAGTCACTGTGCCTGATTCAGAGGGCACGTGGGGTTTCTCGGGCCACAGAAAAGTTCTGAGGTCGAAACCGCAACTAACGTAGTAGATATGTTGATATACTACCTTTACACGCAATAAACATAAAAAATGCGACAAGGTCTTGAGCTCAGGAACACTGTTGATCAAGGATAATAGTTCTATGTTATCCGGTAATGGTTGGTTGAAAAAGTTCACAGTTCTGACGAAGATACATCCACGTGTTCATACGAATTGTCAGGAATATGGCCATCAATACTGGCCTTTATTACAGTTATTCCACACGCCTTCGAAATAACACCTCTCCCTCTGGGTCTGGCACACAAGTCGTCATATACCATTTATTCTCTGGACGCCCTTTATCTCCCTCCATTTTCACGTCGTACGTCATGACAACATGCGCTAGCATCAACTTCAGCTCGTTAGCAGCGAAGAATCGACCAGGGCACGCATGAAGCCCGTGCCCAAAAGCCAGAAAGTCCGAGTGAGTAGAGACCATGTCGACCTTCCGCGTAATTTGTTCTCGCATCTCAACGAAGCGGAAGGGATGGAAGACATCTGGATCTGGATAAGAGGCGTGGGCATCTTCGACTGCTACGGCCACGTTCGTGCCCATGGGTAAGAGTGTACCGTCATGAAACGTGAATGGTCGAAGGACCGAACGTTCCATTAAAACTTTTGTTGAAGATTAATGAAGAAATAACATGTTAAACGAGAAATGTACCGGCTCCGAGAGGATTGAGTCTCTGACTTTCCCTGATAAAGCTATCGATCTTGACCATTTGATTCAATGCCTCATGAGTCCAGCCTTCCCGGTGGACGATCGGCTCTACTTCATCTCGAAGTTCCTTGATACATTCGGAATGAGCGGCGAGGTCAAAGAGTACGTGGGTTAAAGTCTGCAAGAATCATGAGCATTAGTGGACTTTACTCTAAATGTCACCGGTGAATGACCATCGAAGATGTGTGAATAGCCGCCATGTTGACTGTAAGTATTCTGCGTGTCAGGCTACGCGTCAAAGTCTCCTCGCCAGTTGCTTCATCCATGATCCAGCTCAGCAGATCGTTCTAGTATCATGGTCAACGCGCCACTACGACATCCAAAATGGCTTACAGGCTTTCCCGGATAATCTTTTCCGTGTTCTGCCATACTCTGCCGTCGCTGATCGATGAGTGGCTGCAGATACTTCTCACACTGGTCGACCATATTCTCGAATCTGAAAAGGCTGCTCACTGCACTGAAGGAGTGCAGACCATATTCAATATACAATTGAGGTGAATAGGCAGAAGACTTACGGCCGCAGGAACTTGGGGAGGAGCTGTAGGAGAGCGGCGGCCAACATGACTCGTTCCGTATACTTGACACTTATGGCGAGATAATCCTCATCTCTGCCTAGGGAATGAAGGGAGTCAAATGATAATTGACAAGCATCAGATGATAAAGGCACTGACAAAGTGGGCTTCCAACAATGACGAAATTACTTATGCGGGAGACAATAGGCATTATCATTGGTAAAACCTTGACTTTCATCCATTCTGGTATTCAACGTCAGAAGAAGCAAAGGGCCGAAAAGGGGATGATATACCGCGTTCCTTGACTGGTATTCTAACATCAAAACTGGCGATCACTTCTTCATAGAGTGCGGGGAAAAAGCTGGGAAGATTCCGTGTCAACACCGTACGGATGATGGGAATATGATATGGATTGGTGCCAATGGCAGGTCCCAAGGTGAAAGGAATTTGAAGAGTCTGCATATTGAGAAAGACTTTGTTAAGAATTAGTCCCTCGGCATCATCGAAGAATAACAGACAAATTGAACAGCTGCGTGGAAGGAAAGAATGCTCTCTGGTGCCTTTCTTAAATCTTCGATATACTGCTGGCCATTCACAATGACTTTCCAGGTGGCCAAATTGGCAATTTTGAAAACACCATCACCGTACTGGAAGCAAAATCGATTAGCCAACGATTTACACACCTCGAACTGCATTCGTGACAGGACGTGCTTACTTGTTCCAAACCGCGCTGTACTATCTTCCGCCCATTGAAAAGAAACTGAAAACCACCTATAAAGGACAGAAAATGTGACTGGTATCCGACTGCCGGAATATGATCCAGCTGGTTTCAAATGGCAGTTAGTTCCTGATTATGGGAAGCCAATGATACCAAGGATTTCTCCTCTCACCTTGCGTCCAGGCCATGGATAAAATAGTCCAAAGAGGACGGCGCAGACAAGTCCTGTAAGTTGCAGCCCGATACCACCCTGAGTAGCGGAAAGCATATGAATAAGTTTATTCACACGTGGACTTAGGGGAACCCTTAAGGCTTTTTTTCATCGTGATCTTATCATGGAATGAAGTTAATACGAAAGGATGAACGCCGAATGATATCAGTTGATGGGTAACAGCACACTGACGTTAGACCCCTTTGAGTTGCCCGTGTTTAGTTGTTTGTTTGATGCCCGCTCTCGGCTCGAGGCCCGAGAATTCCCCGAGATGCAACGAGCTCGTAAAGATGAACATGTTGTACTTCGTCATTCTATTTGATCATGAGACGTCATTTGTCGATAGAGCTGAAAAGGCTGATATTGCGGCTTGCGACTTTCAACAAGTACCCATACAAGAAGCTTGGTGAAATAATTGGTGTAAGCACTCAAACTATTGAGCGAATCTGGACACTTCATTGCTGTACAGGTAATGTTATTCCACAGCAAACAGTTGATAGACGGGCTGTAGGTACAAGCTGAAGCGCTGAAGAGTCAGCTTGCATCTGACCTAATCTATCACATGACCTCACAGGGATGAGAACAAATCCAGCTGGAATAAGCTAATAAGTATTAAAGGAATGAGTAAAGGTAGGAGTGTTGATATCTGAATGATATATCTTATTCACCAGTGCATGGACCATAGAGTCCTGCGTCATGACAATGTTAGAAGTCAGACTTATGAACAAGTGTAAGTTTACTCCCTCAGTCCGGTAGAATTGACTATATTAGACTGTACCTATGAACAAGTGTAAGTTTACTCTATAGGTACAGTCAGTCTATACGTAAATAGAATGATACATTCAGTTACTCACCCCTCAGTCCGGTAGAATTGACTGAGGGGATCGTCTAATGTAGCTGTATATATACGAGTGTGTAGAACAATGAGAATACGTAGATAGACAAAGCATACATTGAAGACAAAGCATTGGTGACGGTGGCCAGTGGCCCTGTGTGACGAGTGGCTGGTGTGACATGTGAAATGCTAACACTCCTCCTCACCCAGACGCTCCTCCTCGCATGGTATCATGGGGCTTTAGCAAAGACTGAGACGGGGACAAAGGTACATGAATGCAGGTGTGGGAAGAGCCTTCGTAAAAATGTCTGCAGTATTCTCTTTGGATGGAACACGAAGTAGGACTAGTTCGTTGGATTGAACGCATTTGCGGAGGAAATGATACTTGATATCCACATGTTTCATGCATGCATGCAGGAGAGGGTCCTTGGACAGCGCAATTGCAGAGTTGTTGTTGCAGAACATTTTAGTCGGATGGTCCATGAGATTGAAACCGATGCCTTTCAACAGGGCTCGAGATGCATTCCTGAGCACTCTTTAATGCAGCCATATATTCCACCTCGCAAGATGAGGCAGCTACTGTCCGCTGCTTTCTGACAGCCCATGACACCACACCCGATCCAAGATTCCATAAATATCCTCCAATGCTATGTCGAGTATCAGGGCAGCTTGCCCAGTTGGAGTCAGTGAATCCATTGAGATCTATGTTAGTGTTTGATCCTCTGAGATGAAGTTGGAGATTGCGCATTCCTTTCAGGTAATGAACCAGGCATATCATGGCATTCCAGTGAGGAGTTGCATATGAGTCTAGATACTGTGTGAGTATGATGTTGGGTCAAGTAGATATAGCCACATAGAGCAAGCACCCAACCAACTGGTGGTATGGAGTATTTTCCATGGCTTGACGCTCCTCCTGAGATAGTGAATCTCAATCAACGCATCGCAGCTTCATGTTAGGGTCCATAGGCAGGGATAGGGGTGTGGCATCCTTCTGGCCAAATTGGGAGACAATTTTATCAATGAGCCCGGTCTGTGACAGCTTTACACAGTTGTTAGGG
>JAGGAV010008041.1:0-19825 GCA_017657295.1 Termitomyces sp. DKA64 | reverse complement strand
ATTTACCAGTCTTTGCAGTAAACCTTAATTATTTTTCCCCGCTTACCTATCGGATATACGGACAACCACCCTCAGTCATACTACACTACATAGGTGTGACTGAGGGTGAGTTCCTACCTCTTACATTTTTACTTATCTCGTACTTACTCGTTTCCTGTAGACTAACATACTGTAAATCATCTACAGGTAATGCTCAGTTGTACTACACTACATAGGCGTGACTGAGGACTAACATACTGTAAATCGTCTACACCTTGAAATATATGCCCCACCAGGTCTTGGTTTTGAAACTGGTTGGGGACTGCTCCACCATTTTTACTCTCTCCTTCCCTCCACATCAGCTCTGGAGACATGATGAAAGTGCCACTTCTGATCTGATTTGCCAGAAGATGAGCCCAAGAGGCAAAGATATCTCGCGCTGTGCTCTGCAATAATGCTATCTTGTCTGTCTCGCTTCCCTCGCTTCCCTTGAGCTCTGGTGCAAGGTATTCCCTAGTATATCTGCTTATAGGTGCAATGTCAATCACCTGGATGTGACCAGAGTGATTGAGAATGATGTTGCTCAATTTGACATCGTCCAAAGAGGCGGTCTCAGGTAAATTTGCTATTGCCCTCGTGGTTCAATTAACCGGGTGTCCTTTCTCCCCATGCAAACATTGGGATGCCAGGAATGTTTCCAATTACCTCTTGTGCACGTGGTCTGAGCATGGTTGGCTGGAGGGTAGCACTCTTCAAGAACCAGGAAGATCCGCTTGTGTGAAGCTTCTTCAGCAGATCAGGTAGACTTCCCGCAGGCAAGAAAAGCATAGGGAAGCCCCTATATGATTCACTGGTGGTATCTGTGACAATAAAATGGGGTAGTGCAATAAATGGTGAGCGGATGGCTGAGTTCGAGAAGGGAAGTATCATAGCCCGAAGAAGTATTACGAGTAGACCAAAGACTATGAGGATGCTTGAATAAATAACATTCCTGTATTCCCTCATTTCCTGTAGCGACAAGCTGACAGAGTCTTTGGAGCCACGAAATAGATCCTCGCGGAAGAGAGACGGCGGATGGAATACTAGGGTAGTTCTGAGGGAACCTCGAAAGCAACAAGAACTGCCAAGATATAATCTCTTATAGTCTTGGGACCGATGCGTTCAATGATTTATTGAAGCGAGGGAGCACCTAAAAATGTGCCAACATCCAGCATCAAAGGTGTTGGGGTGCAAATCATCCTACCTCGTTGTGAAGAAATCAACCTACAAAGAAGCACACTCCCGCATAGTTTCATTCTCACCAGTCCTCGATCTCCCTATTCAGTCATATTCGACTTCAATCAGATGTCCAGAAACAAAAACAACTACGTCGGCATCATAAGTCAAGATTGTTGCGCCACAACGAGGAGGATCCATATCGTCATCAACTGACAGCCCGATAATCCATGTTCTGAGCAGACACCCGCAATTGGCAGCCATCCCGATACTAAAGGCTTTTTACTTCAATTCGTGCCCAAGCAGTCTGCAAACGCATGTACTCTGTCTGATTCTATCTTTGCTACGATTCGGAGTGCCGTAAGTAATGGAAATTGCAGTTATCAATGCAGTATTGTTTGGCTGGGGCCAAATTGTGCAGGTGGTTGGAGAAAGTCGAAACGCGGACACCAGATATCTGACGTGCTTGGAAATTTTCTTGCCTGTAGGAAACTCTCACACTTGAATTGGCATCGGAGTCTGTACAGTTCACTTGAGCAGATCCGGCGTACGGTGCAACAAATTAATCGGATATCGCGCTGTAATTCTCGATGAGAAGGAAGCCTATAAAGCTTTGACCATCAACCTCCTTGAAAACATCATTTAGGTAAGTGGTCTCAAATCCGAAGAAGTAATAGTAATTCACTGCTAAAAAAATGAGTACTGCTGACAGGCACAAGTAGTGATTCCAACGAAATGATGACCAACTGTGACAAACAATTGTTCAAATGAATAACGAAGTAGTAAAATCGAAGCATTCGGAGTTACTATGTAGTACTAAACTACGATATCAAATAGTGACACCAACATCAACGGAAATGCATCCAAGGGCAACAAGACCACCCTGAGAAAGTAGAATGAGACATTAAAACAGTTTTGTCTTGACCCAATTCAGAGCACTCACTAAGATGCTGTCCGAGCAGCAAAGGGGTTCCCTAGAACATCCTGCAGAGAGAAGAGCACCGCAGTTCACTGTTGTAGAGCAGTACTATCAAATAATGGTCTACCATTGCAAAAAAAAAACACACACATCCAACAAGGCCAGTGATGCCCTGAAGACCGAGGGTATTCAAGAGAGGAATAACACTCTGACTCTGAGCATCGAGAACACTTCAGTGAGGAGTCATCCACCGTACAGATCTACTCACGTCCTCGGCGCTGTTACAGCACAACATATGGTTGCCCGGGCAATCGGCAGCAGCGAGAAGAGGGAGAGGGAGGGCGAGGAGGATGACAGCAGTGAGACGAGCAAACATGACGACTAATGTAGGGGTAAAGCAGAGAGTTGTTGAGCTGTTGGGAGGTCTGTCTTCCTTGTATTTAAAGCCCTCCCCATTTTTCTTGATTTGGATGGGACTGGTATCTATCTGTCTTCGGTTCGTCCGGGAGATATTGGGTACCCAAATCGGGATCTTGCTTGATCTTGATATTCCAGCACGCGAACAATTAACATGTCAGACCGTGGCGCCTATTTTATCTCCAATTCCTTAGCCTACCCCAGTCGTGTAGAGTATTGAACAGGCCTCCTGTCAAATATGGCACTTCTGGACCTAGATCTGCACCGCTGTCTTATGAAATTCAGTATTCGACCTAGAGAAGACTTCTCAGTATTACGTTTTCGTAAAAATGGACGAGACTATGAAGTGTCATAAAGTCGCAGGAAAGTCAGTGATATCACAAGAGTTCTGGAAACTTTACCAAAATGAACGCATACTGCACGCCTTTTTGATCCAACTACTACCCGACAAATCCTGTAAACTTGGAAGCGAGCTGACCTGGTGGTACCATCTATAAGCGACTAATCTTGGCACTCCTCCATTAGAACAAAGAAATTTCCGATACATCCGGCAAGAATAACGTTCCCAACTTGATGGACAGGTGAATGGATCATAGTCAACTTGATTCAGACTTGTGTTGAGGCGAGGAAGGGTCCCATAGCCTATTCCCTTTGTGGAGGCTGGTTGACGTATTGTTACGGCCTGCAGACTAGAGGGACTTGAAATTTCTGGAAGAAAAAATGAAAGAAGCGCACAGGATGGAAGAGGATGTCCGACTCAACGAAGTCATCTCTGCTTGTCGGCATACGAACAGCAGAGTTTGACGAAGGGCATGTCAGGTGCTGACGTCGGACTCAAGGAGTGTTCCCGTATATTACCAAGGGGCATGAGTAGTAATTGCATGTCGAGACTGGTGTCAAGGAGCGCGCCACAATCTACAAAATGGCCAGCTGTGAAAGTACGATTTTAGTCTTTCTAATGGAAGAAGTTTTTGCAGTGGACCATTGATGTGTCAGAATGAGGACAGTGACATCTCGTGACCACATCGGCATCAGGGGACGGTAGGAGAGAACGTCAAGGATATCTACTTGAGCCAAAATCGCGTTACATTTTTTTGGAAATCATTCTGTCAGCACGAAAAATGGACATTGTGACTATTGAGGAACGAGCTCGAGACGTAGAATCAGTGTATATTTGCAGTTTAGCTTCTGACTCCTTACACGGTGGATGACATAGATGCTGTGTATACTCACCTTTGGAACAATTTGAACATCTCGAGATTTGCCACACAACAGTTGCGAATGTATCGGGACGCAGGCGTCAGGAAGAATGGAGCATCGAGCTATAAACGTAGTTAAAAGTCAGTACAAACCTTGTACGCACTTGGGCGGTTCAAGCATTCAGCACTGGCGTGTGTCAAACCGGTTGACGGCGTCAATGTCCATGCAGCTGATAGAACGAAGAACCCTATTCATGTGGAGCTAGTTGGGGTTCATAAATCACCCTCAACCAGTGTCATCGCGTCGGGTCATCACACCTGTCGATACAATCGATGGGTTCAATGTTGAATTGTATTGGCTCATCCATTGACTAAAAGCTTCCGCTCGCAAAGATGACAGGCCGATGTCAAGAGGAATCAACAAAAGAAGGGTCTGCAAGGAATCGTTATCGTTGAATTATGGCTGTCGAACGCGTCCGAGTCAACGCCATTTGTTAGTAGAGGTCAATTTGATTATACGCTAGTAGCAGGGAAAGGCCGCTGATCCACGAAGTAACCACAGCATTTCGGAGACTTATCGCAGCCGGCGGACAATAGAAACAGGCAAGATCCTCATCGATTCAGGGGCGGCAGATTTCTTGAGATCGGACTAGATCTCCGAAATGTGTGAAAGAATCTACATCACAAAGACCGAATACTGACGATACTACTCTTTCAAAGTCGAACGCGATTTTCACACCATCGGGAACTTCACCTAGTATTTTGTCGGCAGATGAGGGAAATTATGTCCAGTAAAAGTAGGTGCCCTTGACGGCTTTGAGAATATCTTTCATCACTCATGCGAGATGCCCATGGCAGCCTGATTGAATGATCCAATTTATTCTTGTAACAATAAAGCTTTCTCTGCCAGCGATGGCATCGGATTGGTGCCGAGCTCTGCTCTGGCAAGGTAATATGTCTTGGCTAAAAAGGAATACGAATAATGACATAGATAATGTTCAAGGATCGCACATTGCTGACCAACCGTCACAACCACGCGCGAGCTCCCATGGAGTGAAATGATTCGAGCGAGTAGCATTTGTTTGTCATCCACGTAAAACGCAGTGTCAATCATGGTTCCTCCATCCTTTCAACTGACGCCAATAAATTTTCTGATCAGATACCTTACATTTGTTCTTACCAAGTGCGCTCTTGACCTCTGGGTAAAGTGAGGGTCGAATTATCCACTTTAGGCTAAATCGACCACATACTTGTGAGGATCATCAAACACTGGGGACGAGGTAGTTGCTTACTTGGGGCACAGCTTAGATAGGAACGCATCCTAAGCAAAAAAGATGATGGCGAGCAGATAGCAGCCGCGAGGATGAGCAAACATCGAGGAAGGTGTTGAGTGTACTGTTATTCAGGGTCTATAGTCAGTTGTGAGTGTCTGGATAGAAGGGAATCATCTGAGCCATTACCATGAATATGTCAGACCACAGTGTCAATTGGAATACGAGTAGGTATGGGCCGTTGTGAGCGCACGACATGTCCAAGATCTAGTAAGACATCCTTGTAAGATTAAGAGGTCGATGGAATGTACTGAATGCGACGGATTGGGCAGCAAACGAAACCGTATGGTGTTCGCATTGCCTCAGAAGGGCCCTTTGTGTACGTGAACCATCATTGATATGATGGAAACCGAACCTAGATAATACAGACACCGTTAGTGTCAATCCTCAGTCTGTAGTAGAAACGACTCATGTTGTACCTAGATAATACAGACACCGTTAGTGTCAATCTGGCGTACATGTAAGTATAGAGTTCGACTATCTAGTTTAAGCATTACTCACCCTCAGTCTGTAGTAGAAACGACTGAGGGTGTTCGACTGTGTATATGTAGTATATATATTGGTTCTCATCCATTTTTCAGACAAAGAGGGGTGGCCACAATGACAAAGAGGGGTGGCCACAATGACAAAGAGGGGTGGCCACAATGACAAAGAGGGGTGGCCACAATGACAAAGAGGGGTGGCCACAATGACAAAGAGGGGTGGCCACAATGACAAAGGGGGATGGCCACGATGACAAAGAGTGTGTGATATGTGTGATAGTGCGATGAGTGTGGCGTGCTTACGGTGCCTTATCTGCCAGATCACAACACTCCTCCTCACCGTAAGCAATGCTCCTCCTCGCGCGGAATCTCATCTATTGTAGTCCCATTACGCTCCGAAGGCGCATAAACTGGGGGGTCGGCAAGGCTTTAGTGAAGATATCAGCGACGTTCTCCTTCATATTGATGTATCATAGGGTAATCTCCTTCATCGCCACCCGTTCGCATAGGAAATGATATTTTATATCGACGTGCTTCACCCATGAGTGTGGGAGGGGGTCTTCCAAGAGGTTGATCGCCAAATTGTTGTCGTATAGGATGGTTGTTGCTTCCTTCGCAGTATGCCCCAGTGCTTCCATTACCATACATAGCCATATACCCTCCTGTGCAGCCTCAAATGCTGTCATACATTCTGCTTCGCATGAAGATACTGCTACCATCTTTTGCTTCCTGGTTGCCCAAGATATGAGCCCCGATCCCAGTGACCATGCATAGCCCCCTATGCTCTGGCGAGTATCCAGGCAGTTTGCCCAATTGGAGTCTGTGAAACCGATCAGTCTCATGGGTGACTGTCTGCCAAGGCATAGTCATAGTGTCCTGGTGCCTTTTAGGTACCGTAGAACTCATATAGCCACGTTCCAGTGCACAAATGAGAAGGAGTCAAGGAATTGAGACAGTTGTTGGACTGCGTATTGGGTATCAGGGCATGTAGATATGGCCAGCCACAGCAGCCCGCCAACCAGGTTTTGATAGGGGATTTGGTTCAGTTTTTCGAGCTCTTCAGGATGCAATTTTGATCTGTCAACCTGTCATAGCTTGAGCCCAGGTTCCATTGGCAGTGTAAGGGGGGTAGCATTGGTTTGGCCATACTGCATGATTAGATGGTCAATAAGGGTGGTCTGTGACAAAAATACTTGTTTGTTTGTCCAGTCCCACTCTACTGCCATCCCTACAATGTGACGTGGGATCCCTAGGTCTGAGATTACCCAGGTGCTCCTCAACTGCTCCTTGAAGTCCTTGTTCACCTGTTTTGAACTTGCAATGGAGAGAAAATTGTCCATGTGAACTCTGGTGATGACTGTCCCCTTTTCATTGTTGCAGTAATAGATATGCAGCAGAGTCATATGAACCCTAGATTTTTCATTACTTCATCTAGTGTCTTATTCCAGATGCAGCCTGCCTGCTTTATCCCATACAAAGGTTGCAGGAGCTTACATACATAGCCTTCCTTCCCACTCTCTTCAAACCCAGGTGGTTGTTGCATATATATTTGTTCTTCTTCAGGTAGTACCCCATTCAGAAATGCTGTTTTCACATCAATCTGGGTGGCATCCCAACTCAAGGTGGCTGCCATGCTGAGTAAGATCCTCCAAGATTCCGCTCCTTTGGAGATACTCCTGGAAGGCAAGTTGTTCAATGCAAATGCTCACCATTGCCATCAGGGTCTCTGGTAGGGCCCTGCCAATGAGTTCTGGCAGTGGTGCAGTGTCTATGGTTATGGGGTTGACTGTTTGTTGCTTCTTGGTAGGTGGTCATGGTACTTTGGGGATGCTTTGCTTGTGTGGAGGCATCAGCATGATTCCACAGAGGTTGTATCCCATGTATTTGTCAATTGCAGTCTGTGCAGCATGTAAATCACAACATGTTCAGCAGACAGAAATGGTATTCCTAGGAGGAGGGGTACAAGTAGTCTGAAGTTTACTTTAGCCTTGAACACTCCCAATTTCCAAGCATTGTCTCATGAGCCCAACTCCATTTTTACATACTCCTTGCAGCTCAATGGCAATTCTGACAAGGATGTCAGGTTGTCTTCCTCTGCAGGCAGAGGGAATTGTCATAGTCTGAACTGAGCAACAAGACTGTTGCTAATCACTATGGAAGGACAACTGTTGTCAAGCAGGGCAGTGATGGGGAGGGGAAAGGAGGAGATGGACAGGCCAGATATATAAATCCTGGCTTTTTGATGTCTGCTTATGAGGCAGGTTTCAGGGGAAGAGACACATGAGTCTGGGTCTTCATTGCAGATGTCATCTTCATTATAGGCATATCCTGCAATGGTCTTTGGTTTCACTGCCAAGGCTATGTCAAGGGTGATGGTCTTGTACTTGTGTGGGTCAGGCCAAATGTTGGCGATCTTCATTGGGCACTTGTTGTAGTCTGTTGCATGGTTGCAGTAGAGGATCTGACAGTGCAGGCAACCCTGGTGCTCCTTCAAAACCTTCTTCTCTTCCTCCATGAGCTTGGAAAGGTGTCAGTCTGTGTTTGCAGATGCATTTTGGCTGGATGTGGAGTCCAAAATCTGCTCACAGAGTGGTTTGCATCTCTGGTGTTCTACTGCACATGCTGCATTGTTGATGTTGATAAGGCATTGGGTGCAGGCAGTCTCTTCCCACAGGTCTTCATCTAGCTCTATGACTTCCCCTATCCATTCAACAAATGAGGTGGCAATGAGGCTGAAGCTGTTGAGCTTTGCATGGAGGTCTGGTGCCACATTTGCTTCAAGTTGTACTTAGAGAGCTGCATCTGATAAGCAGCATGTCAATCATGTGTTGCTGAGGGAGTTCAAGTTCCTGAGCTTAAACTTCCAGTCTGAGAAGGGTTGGGTCCCTTGTTTGGAGGAGAGGATGGTGTTGCATACTCCATATTCCCACTTGTGTGAGAGATTGTATTTTGCAAACTCTGCCAGGTAGTCTTACAACAGCATCACATCAATTCATTGTTGGTTGGCATGGTACCATTTGACAAATCTTGGTTCCAACATGCCATCCACAATACATTGGAAAATTTCTGAGGGTTGTTTCTTCTTGGAGTGCTTCAAGTATTGATGACAGGCATTCAACCATTTCTGGAACCTCTCCATGTCAAGCCAGCCTGGAGTCAGCATGGGGCAATCCTTCAGTTGTCACTTTTACTTCTGCCAGGGGGCAGTCATCAGTGTTTGTGGGCATCAGGAGGTGTTGAACTAGGTGGTGCAGTTGTTGATTTCTGGTAGTTCTGGGTGGGGCTGGGTACAAAAAACTTACTGTCTGAACTCAGTGGTGACCCTTCAAGACTTGTGAGGTCAGTGGGTGGGGAGAGTGGTGGTGTCTTGAAGGTTTCCTTGGTCACTTCTGACTGCAGAAGGTTTGCTTCTAGTGCTGTTCTTTGCCACACCTCCTGCCAGGTGAGGAGCAGGGTGGGCATCAACAGAATGTGATGGGGAAGTGTGAAAATTCTACAAAGTAGATGCCAAAGTCAAAAAAAAGAGTGGAAGGCTGTTGTTCAGGCAGCCTCACTGTGACCTAACCAGACTGGACAACAGTATCTTTGTTGCATGTGTGGTTAGATAGGTACATGGGTTTATAATTCTAACTGCTCACCTTCATTGCACATGTGATTGGCTAGGGCACAACAAAGGTGATTGTGGCTTCTCATGTGTCTGTCACATGATCTCTGCAGTGTGTTCTTCACCTGCTCATTGTGAGGGCATCAGAGTGGCCTTACACCTGATTCAATGTCTCAAGACCCCCCAATTTGGAAGGTGGTTGGAAGAGCCAAAGACTACACCAGGTTGGGTTTGTGGACAGTGAGGACAATGCAGCATTTGAATTCCTGGAACTTGAATGCATTATATGTGGCATCCATCTCATTCATTTTTTTCCACATGGCTAAATATGAGATCTTCTTCCTCCCAGTGAGATTGCTCAAAGTTCTGTTGATGAAGATGCAGATTATTGACTATTCTATGTTGCAATGTAAGTTTTGATCACACTTATTCATCTCAAATCTCAATCTCTGAAAGTTTGTGGACAGGCATATGCTTATGAGATTTTGGGGCAGCAGCATTGGTCACAAGACTGTCTGTGAAGCAACTGATGTATTTTGTGATGACAGGCACCCAACCAATATACTATTTCAAGCTAATAATTTAGATGACAGAGAAACTCCTGGAGAGCTCTGTGAAGATTATAGCAAAGAAATTTATCCTGTGCCAGAAGTTCTTCATGAGGAGGAAGAGGATTATGGGTATGTAAACCCAATGAAACAAGGCACCAAGGATCAATAAACAGTGCAAAATGTCTACAAGCAACTTTGTCAGTGGTGATAATCTCAAGAAAGTCATGTGCTATGTAAAGCAATATTATGTTATATATTGATATCTACCTAGATGGTACTACATAACATAGTCTCTATCTAGAACTGTATAAGGATATACATTGGACTGCATGACAGCCAGACCACCACATGAGATGTACCCTCATGGTGAATCATACCTGGAAGGTGCCACCATACTTGTTTGACACCTGATAGGTATGCTGTACCAAACAATATATGGTCCTAACTATTTTGTGGATAAAATTGGAAGCTGAAACTATCTCCACCCTCACTTATAGCCATTGCTTCCATCACCTGCTTGAGAGCTCTTGCTCAATGTCCATTAGCTAGCAAGGCAACATTTATATGAAGGTCAGCTGCATTCTCATTTTCAAGAATATTGACCAAAGGGTTCCCTCAGCATCAGGACACAGATGGATTGAATGGATGATGCAACATGACTACATTCCAACTGGGTGGTTGTATGCATCTACCAGATTTGTCTTTTGTTGTTGTAGCAGTCTGCCAAAACACTGCCAACAATTGATCATTTTACCATTTTCACTGTCACATTGGTCAGATCAATTGTCAGTCCTTTGTAATTGGCCCCAACACAATGTGAATTCTCCATATTCCTGCTGCCTTTCAACATGAATAGTATTGGTAGGTGTCCACATATATTCAGATAATGAATTTCCTCATGTAGGCTTAATAGAGTTCATTTCTCAAGTCTGAGTTGTGTGTTTGGCATGCCATATCTATCATGTTGCAGAGAGAACCAATGTGTTTTTCTGTACATCTCCCTGACCATCAGGTTTTCTGAATCAGAAGAGGTATCAAAGTTGATATTTCTCACCAAATTGTGCCAAAATAGCTTCTCATAGTGCCCCTTTCATTCTTGGTTGACCCAAGACCAGATTGACCCCAACAGGCTTTTGTGTTCTCAATATCCCTGCTTGTTACATGCAGGACATTGGGTGAGCTCATCTTTGTACAGATCTTGTTTGGTCAATCAGGATGACATCATAAATAATAGCTATTCTCTATAACCTGAGTTCAGAAATGGATGGTTGATTCTGAGATCTAGGTTAGAGGCCTTTCTTCTAGATTTTTGTCCTCAAAATTGTGAAATTATTTATATTTGTTGTTGCTTTGATGAATGGCCTTTCTTTATCTTATATTTATCTTATCATCTTCTTATCTTCTTATAATCTTATTTTAATACTCTCCTCTCAAATCTTGTCCTCAAGGATGTGAAATTTTGTAATGTTATAGTGTTTGTAGTTGTTTACTCATGCCTGCTTTCCTGCACTTGATGTAAGCTTGTATCTCCACAAACTCACTAAATCTTTGTCTGCAAAATTGTGAAACTGCTTGTACCTGTTTCACCATCCAGGTTCCCCCATGATTTCAAGAAGCTTTGCCTCTCTATTGAATATTGAATACTTGTCCACAAAATTATGAGGTTAGGTTATTATGAAACCATTTGTTTCTGCTCCCTTTCTGTCAGCTCACTTAGGTACTATTTCTCTTTTGTGAATACTCTTTTATCTTTTGATGATGATTGATTGACATGAACAGATGGTCATTCATTGGTATATGAAATATCCTTATGCTTATATGTTTTTTTGCCATTATATATGTTGAGGATTGACCTACACTATCATCAGGTGCTTTCCTTTTACCAAATACCTCTTAGTTCCTAACTGTGCCATAACAATCAGTATTCACTATTCTTTACAGTCAAACCTTAAACTATTTTCTTTATCTATCTAGATACACAATTTGCCACCCTCAATCAACCATATATTATATGGAGTGACTGAGGGTGGGCTTAGTTTATTTTCTACATATATGTATAGCTACTTATTCATCCCTGTAGACTAAAACTCTGTTTTATTTACATGTTATCAGCCCCATTTTTTTTGCACTCCCACTATGCTACATCAAGCCACTGCTTCATACATCAACTCATCACATACATTACATTACCACATCCCACCTCCACATTCCTTATAAACACTTGAAATGACATTTACTGCAGCAAATCTACTAAAACTTTTGAAAAAAGTAGACTTTGATGGAACCAACTACACAACATTTGAAAATCTTGTCCTGATTGCAGCAAGGGTGAGAGGAGTTTGCAGATACCTGGATGGAACAATACAAAAATCAGAAAGCAATGCAGTAACCAATGCTAAAAGGGGTGAAGAGAAAGCCACTGAGTGGTTCTCAAGGACCCCATCCATAAAGGAATGCAAGGAAAGGGATGTGTGGGTACTTGGTCTGATTATCTACAACATGAACAACCCAATCAGCTTGGGGATCAAAATGGATAGCACTGTAAGGACAAGGCTTAATGTCTGTGGAACTCCCTCCACAGAGTGAGCAATGCAAGAGACAAGTGAGAGTCAAGCAGGCATAGAGGCAGGCAAGAGTTGGGTGAGGGGCAAGCAATGCAAGCAGAGGGTCAGATGTTGCTAGGGAGCTTATGGTTGATTCAGTGGATAGGCCAAGAGAATACTGTTATTGTTCAGCCTGGGGATATTCTATCCACAGGCTGCCTATATATACCACATTGGTGGCTGTGTGGTTACTAAGCCTGTTTGACTAAGCAGGCCCTAGTATGTAATGGAATATGACTAACAATAATTGATGCTGAGTAAGGTCCATGCATATGACTCATCAAGGCTGACTACTAGAAGATGGAAGGGGAAAGGGCAGGCCAAGTGGTCAGTTGGATGGGCTAGGAGTGGGCACATCATTGGACTAAGTTCAGAATAGAGTTGGACACAGTCCAGAGACTGGTCCCCTGACAAGCACTATGGCAAAAGTGTGGAACACACTAAAAGAGAATTATAGCAAGTTCTTGGATTCAAGGTTAGAGTTACAATGTTAGCAAGGTAGCATCTCCCCAAGTCATTGTGATTTAGGGTTAGGGTTATGACATTAGCAGGAGCTATGATGGCAGAGAAGCATCTATGTGCAACAGAGTTTACAGATGTCATGGATTTCACCAAACACATTGAGGATCTAAGAGGAAAATGAAAGTAAGGCACAATTATTGATGACACAGCTTTCTGAAACATCCTGATTGCTTTGCTACCAGAATCATGGAATGCTATAGTTGCTGGAGTGTATACAACAAAATCACCCAAGGATGTAATTGCAGTGCTTACAATCCATTGGAATTGACTTGTGCTTTAAAAGCAGAAGGCAGGGGTGTTGGCAATGGCCCTTTAGGTGCAGACAGGCCAGACCAAGCCAAGGCTGGTTTGTGTGAATCCAAACTGCCAAGACTGGGCATATAATCAAGAATTGCTACTGGAAGAGGGGAGGAAAGGAGGGTCAGATCCTGCCAAACTTACAAAACTGAGTAAAGAAGAGTGAGACTTCTACTCCAACCCCTCCTACAGCAAATGCTGCAACCATATAAACATAGCCCACTAGCCAGATCAAAACTGCCATGCAACTGTGGATTATCTATGTGCTATTGGCCATCATTCAGGGTGACAACAATTGCTGAGACAAGTTAGCAATGGTCAAGTGGACTGGGGCTAACATCTCTAAAGTTTGTGAGATATATACATATGCTGATTTAGGAGCTACAGACCACTTCTTTGTTTCAGACTATGAAGAGTTGTCAAACTCAATAGAAGGACACATGGCCCCAAAAAGAGCAATGTTCTGAGTGATAGGTTGAGGAACAGTCAAAAAGATCTGCCAAACTTCCCATGGATTGTCTGAACTGATGTTCAGGAATGCTCTCCACACACCTGATCTCACATTGAACCTTATATCCATTACAAAATTTGACAAAGACAGTTTCAGTGTAATCTTCAGTGTGGGACATGTTCAGTTCTCAGTTCCAACAGGTAGAGAGGTCTTTTGTGGAGCAAGAAATGGGGGAATGTACCTCCTCAGCCTTCTGGGAGGAGTTGAGACACCCATGGCCCTAGTTGCTTGTTCTCAAATGAAACCTACAACTCTTGATGTATGGCATAGACACTTTGGACATGTGAGTGTCAAGTAAATCAAAGAAATACTGGCAAAGGGCTTAGTCAACAGTCTAGTGGTAAAAGGCAACTTAACTGTACCAGGACTTTGTAAGGACTGTGTGTATGAGAAACATGCATCTTGCCAATATGATGGGGAAGTCATGCCAGAGGGTGCACTGAATGACTGCATCCACATTGACCTGTGGGGCCCAGCAAGTACAACATCTCTGGGAGGGACATGATACATGATGCTGCCAGTCAATGGGGGTTCCTCACATGTCCAGATATTTCCTTGCCAGGAAAGACTTGTTTTCTATGCTGATAGTATTTACATCTTATTGTCACAAGTTGGAATGTGCAAAGTCAGGGTCAATGCTGGACATGAATGGGTAAATGAGGCATGGACCACCTACCTAAATAGTCATGGCATCCTGCTAAGGATAACCACACCATATGCCCATGCCCAAAATGGTCTTGCTAAATGGGTAACTGAACTATTCTTGAGGGGATTAGATGTATGCTGATAGAGAGTGGACTGCCAAAAGAATTATGGGCAGAGGCTGCATCAACACAGATTTACACTTGAAATCTGTTACCATCATCTTGACACCCTGGCATGATACCAAACAAGCATGGACTGGACAGTGACAAAGAGTTGACCACCTCAGACCATGGGGGTGCTGGGCATGGGCAAAAGTACCTGATGAGCTGATCAAGTCAAAGCTTGACCCATTTTCTGTAAAGACTTACCTGGTAGAATACACAAATAGTGGTTATTGGCTGTACAACCAGGGATCTTGATCAATTGTTACATCTTGTGACATCATCTTTGAGGAAGGAGTTGGCCATCACTCTCTCATCATTTTGGATGACACCAAGAACAACTCAGAGATCACTGTCACCAGCACACCAAACATTCCATTAACTACACTCAGAATCATACCAACAAGGCAACCTGTCATGCCAAGGATCAGGGCTGACAACACCCTGATACATCTTGACCATGCACCCAATCTCTCACAGATACCTATCTGGACTGTATCTGAAATGTCACCCCCTGCAGAGAACATTCCTCTTCAGTGATTATCCTGCTTAATGCAATACACCCCAGCCCTACTTGCAGCACAGGAGACCTTGCAGAGAGAATGAGATGTGAGAGATCATGGAAAAGACTGGGCAATTGGGGGAGGATTACTGATGGCTCTCCAGGCGGGAGAACCATATGTATACCTGGCAGCATTGACATATGAGGAGGATGGGATTGAAGACTACATGCCCAAGACATACATGGAAGCTATGAGAAGACCTGGTTTATGGAAGTCTGCAATGGACAAGGAACTTAAGATGATGAATGATCAAGGGGTATTCAAGCTCATTGATGAGGGGTCAGTGCCATCTGGGGAGGACATTATGGGTTGCCATTGGATTTTTGCTAATAAGTATAATGCAGAGGGTAAAGTTATGAGGCACAAGGCTGAGCTGGTGGCCAAGGGCTACTTGCAGATAGCTGGGGAGGACTTTATTAAGATGTATGCCATGGTAGTATGCCTGGAATCCCTCAGGATGTCTGTGGCAATTGCTACACATAACAGGTTAGAGATCTAGCAATCTGCATACCTTCACAGTTGGAGCATGAGGTATACATGCACCTGCCTTCAGGTTTTCCAGGAGGGGAGGGGAGGTTAGCACTACTCTGGAAAACTATATATGGACTGATGCAGGGCAGATATGACTGGTATTGAACACTTAATGGCACTTATGTGGACTTAGGATATAAAAGGTTGAGAGCTGATCCATGTGTGCATCCAAGGACCATAGGAACTGAGAAGACTGTCACTAATACCTTCAACAATGACATGTTTAGACTCTCAACAACTCAAAAGAGGGCAGAGATCACAAAGACAGAATTATCCCAGATGTAAGAAGTCAAGGATTTTGGTAAGCCATCATTTATATTAGGGATGGCAATACATTGTGACCCCAATACCAGAGCAATATCACTGTCACAGAAAGCACACCTCATCTGCATACTAGAACATTTTAACATGGCTGACTGCAACCCTTGGCACACCCCACTCCCATCTAGTCTTGTACTCACAGGAGACATGTCACCAAAAGGGGAGGATGAACAACTGTTTATGGCAGATGAACCATATTGCTAACTGCTAGGAGCTCTCATGTGGGCACAGGCAGCCACACACCCAGATCTGTCATTTGCCATAATGCTTCTCATGCATTTTCAATCTAACCCAGGTCCATCACATTGAAAAGCTCTCTTACATGTCCTAGCATATATAAAAGGCATGTTAGACTACAAAATTGTACATTCAAAGGGTTTGGGAAGGTCCACCAAGCCCATTGGGTATGTAGACACAGATTATGGAGGTGATCTGGATACCTGCAGGTCCATGTCTGGCTAAATTTTTATAATGGCAGGAGGCCCAGTCTTCTGGAGTTTGAAGTGCTAACAAACTATCACACTATCAACTATAGAAGCAGAATATATGGCAATGACCTGAGGATCACAACAGGCCCTATGAATGCACAACTTCCTCAAAGAAATCCACTTAGGCCAACCCCTGCCAGCATTACTATTTGTGGACAACAACTCATCCATCATCTTAGCTTAGTCAACAAAAGTGCATATGAGGATGAAGCACATAGATATCTAACATCATTATATCTGTGAATGCATACAGGAAGGGGATATCCAAGTATCACACCATGGCCTCATCTGGGAACATTGCCAACATTTGCACCAAGCCTCTATCCTGTGCAGCACATGACCATCTGGTAATCTTTATGGGAATCAAGAACATTGATGGTCATGCAAATCAGGGGGAGTGTTGAGGATTGATCTACACTACCATCTGGTGCTTTCCTTTTACTGAATACCTCTTAGTTCCTGACTGTGCTATAACAATCAGTATTTGCTATTCTTTACAATTAAAATTTTAAACTCTTTTCTTTATTTATCTAGATACACAATTTGCCACCCTCAGTCAACCATATATCATATGGAGTGACTAAGGGTGAGCTTAGTTTATTTGCTACATATTTGTATGGCTACTTATTTGTCCCTGTAAACTAAAACTCTGTTTTATCTACAGGTAATATAATCTCAGTTGACCATATATCATACAGAGCAACTGAGGACTAAAACTCTGTTTTATCTACAATATATCATGTATTTTTCATATTATTGTTGATGGTCTTCCATTGGTATATGTAATTCTTACATGGATGTCAAGTTGCAACATGCTAGATAGCTATCTGGAGATGACCAAATTGAGGTTATATTTTTCTATGACCTATATGTTTTATTGCCTTTCTCTTGCTCAATCATCTTCTGTTTTCATCTCTTCTTCTCCTCTGTTTTTGAACCTTCCCTGTGCTTCCCATGTTAATACTTTCCTCTTCAATGCTACATGTGTCATGACTTTTGAATGTGTATTAATTGTCTATTTGTAAACTGAGCAGTATCAGTGTTTTTTTTTTCTTTGGAACACTGTGAAACTTACTTGTCTGTATGTACTGTCAATATGTGTTAGTGATCTCAACACTGCAAGCATTTTAATTGTGTTTCCTTTTAATGGTACCACTACAAATGATGCCTAATTCAAAATGCATGCAGCACCAACCTTTCTAGCCTGGAATTGTGGGTGACATACCTTTGCTTTCCTCCTACCATCTTCCTTATCATATAGTTGATGATATTGTCCTCCTTTCTGATGAAACTGGCCTGCATCATTGCCTTGAGCATACCCTTGGGATCAATGACTTCATTGAATGGTATATGTACATACATCCTCTAGACCAGTCTTGTCAACTGGTGTCATGTATCTGTTGGCCATGTCCATAGTCTTATCATCTCTGTCTGCCACTCTCCATTCTGGAAGTTGTCCTCAACAAATGCTCCTGCAGTGTTAACAATATCTGTGAAAAATAGTACCATGCATACTTATTGGCTACATGGTATTATATACTATTTCTAACAACCATTTTACCTCTTGTATTCTTTCTGCAGATGGTAAGTATAGTTGGTACCATGATGGAATAACTACCAGTCATCATGCAGTTTGTGAATGTGACAGCATCCACAATGTCTAATATCTTGATCTTTTGATATGTAGAGAAGGTAGTACCTCTATTGTCTCATCTACATAGGAACTTTGATCTTGCCCAAGCTGAATTATTGTTGAGTGAGTGACTTGTCACCACCACTACATATGTCATAGGACTGGCTGAGTGGCCATATACAGATGTTACCCCTAAATTTGTTTGTATCAGCCACAATAGTATTTACCAGTCTTTGTTTTTTTCTCTACATATTCTTGTCACATGAACAAACCACCCTCAGTCATCTATATTTGTGACTGAGGGTGAGTACAGAGTGCTGTACTAAATATTTACATATGACTTGCCATATTTCTGTAGACTAAAATCATTGTTTTACTCTACAGGTAATATAAACACTCAGTTGACTATATTTGTGACTGAGGACTAAAATCATTGTTTTACTCTACAAGTTATAAGCCCCATTAGCACTTCCACTATGCCACTATGTTGAGCCACTGCTCAAACAAACTGACTCCCACACAACACATACACCAATAACATTCTTTTTTTCTCTGTGTTTTTTTTCTGTGAGGACAAAAAGAAAATGACATCTACAAATTCATCAAACCCACCAAACTTCCCAAAAGAGGACCACTTTGATGGGACAAATTACACAACATTCAAAAATTGAGTCTTGATTGCTGCAAGAGTGCATGGTGCCTATAGATACCTGGATGGAACAATAACAAAACCAAGCCCATCACTAGACACTGACATAAAACCCACTGAGTAGTCATCAAGAACCCCATTTCTGAAAGAATGGGAGGAGAGAGATGCTTGTGCACTTGGGCTCATCATATACAATACTAAAAACCCTGTCAGGATAGGAATTAAAATGGAGGGTATGGCTGCTAAAGCATGGACAAACCTGACAGATAACTATGGAGTGTTCTTGGAAATTGCTGCAATAAATGCTGAAACCTGCATGCCACAGAGTTCACCAACAGAATGGACTTCCTGAAACATATCAAAGACATGAGAGGAAAATGGAAGGATGCAGTGGAAAAGGGGGCAAAGATTGATGAATTAGCATTCTGCACTATCCTAATAGCCTCTCTTCCAGAATCATGGAACTCAGTGGTAGCAGGAGTATACATGATGAAAACAGAAAAAGATGTCATAGTGGCACTCACAATACACTGGGATTGGCTCATTCTGCAAAAGCAAAAGACTGGAATCTCCACAACAGCCCTGCAGGCACAGACCAAACCAAAATTGGTCTGTGTCAACCTGAAGTGCAAGAGGACAGGTCATGTGATCAAAAACTGCTACTGGAAAGGGGGAGGAAAGGAGGGCCAGTTCCCACCAAACTTTAGGAACAGAACCAGACTTACCAAACTTGCTTCAGGCAAGTCATCTACCATCATCCTAACAGCAAATGCAGCAATGACCACCCTTGCCAAACAAAAAACTGAAGAGCCACCAGTCACTTATGCCCTATCTGCAATCCTGCAGGATGCCAGTGGCAACAAAGATCAGCTAGCTGATGTTAAGTGGATAGTGTCAGGGGACTGCCAATACTGGACCCCCTAGTTTGTTTCCTTTGTTCCAAGCCCATCTTTCATTGCCATCCTCCCATCTCCTGGCAACAAATACTTTTGACCCATGGCTACCTCTTGGTTATATTTTCATGAGGTCACATGCCATGAGTCCAGAGGTCAAGGCCATTTATGATGGATTTCTATTTTTGGTACAATCTCCGGAGTTATGGCAATTTCCGGAGTTGCACCTTGGGGTTAGGGTTGGAAGTTTTCCTGAAGTGTCACACCTGGCCAGGGAGCTCCTTAGACTTGTTCTCTTTGGATCTCCCTCT